>QRFJ01004842.1:0-37720 GCA_006176705.1 Cocos nucifera
ATAGAGTCCCCTGGATTCCTCCTTAGAGGGTGCCTAAGACCAGTCAAAGTTGGTTCTTAGAAGAACTCTAATTGGAATCCAAAAAGGAGATGGAGTCCTTGTCCAACAAGGACTCCTAGGCGCCTCCAACTTGGGCACACGCCTAGGGTGGCGTGCGCCCTTCTCCTTGCCAGGTTCTGGCAGGGGGACAGGCCCCCACCAGCTCTCCAATAGGTGCATGACATGTGGTCAAAAGTCAAAGTGTCAATGGTCAACGTTTGACCAGTCAAAGGTAGACTTTTGACCAAAGTCAAAGAACAAGAAATGGCAGGTGACCAAAAATGGCAGGTAATGTCTTACAAAATAAGACAACCTTTTCTGACTTGGACAACCTCCAGTCAGACCATATGAAGGCCTCTGATTGAGCACAAACTCCTTTGGCTCAGACAGGACAACTTATTTATGATAGCAAAAGAAGAACGTTAGGTTCAATCGAGTGCTAGCACGATTTCCTTGAACCTAATTGAATCTCATTCAGATCAATTGAACTAGATCAGTTCAATTGATGATCACCAGATTCAAACCCTTGTTTGTGTGACCCAGTTAGGTTCAGTTCTGTATGGTAATGGGATATGTCATGATCTCTATCATCGACATCATCGAAACTCCTTTCGATGGATCAGAACTCTTCTGATTCGAACAGCTAGAATGATCGATCATCTAAATCATTCTAATTGCTCCCAAAATCCACCAGTGACACCTAGCAGTATATGGTGGCAACCCATCAGAGCTGAATGCGAACCTCTTGGTGCAGCTACCTGTGTGATTCAGTTCTTCTATCTTGAGCCCCGATCAGATTAGGGTTAAGGTGAACTCGTCAAACCCTAGTCTCTGTCATATGATGTAATCATTCGATTCGAGTCCAATGTGAAAATCTAAATAGAAACTCTTTCTATTATTTCACTCTGCCATGGCCATGGGCTTCTGGACTTGATTCTCATGATTCATCATAGGGCTGCTCCTCTACCACCGAGGTAGATAGATTCCATCTTGATGCCAATCCAGTTCCTACAATGAACATGCTATAGCCAACATACACCTCAGGGTTCCATATGGCTAGGAGACCGAGTAATGGTGTAGTCAAACTATAACACCCTCAAGGTGAACTGCCGATGCACCTCAGGTCAAAGAACCAGACACACTACTGCAGCATCGAGTCAGTCATTGACGAGAAGGTAGACTCCCTAATGACTACTCGAGGTGGTCACGCTCAGTGCCCTCGTTCTCTAACGAGTACCTGTACTCTCGCTCCGGTGTCTCCACACCGTAGACTCAAGACTCATCTACTAAAGAGAAGCGATTGTACACCAACCTTCCGGATCAATCACCATCCTCGTGATGATCCTATGGTCGGGAGCAATTTATGAGTTAATAATGATTATTCATGTCTTAAATTTTCAACTCTTGAAAATATGAATTATCATTACCATTAACTCAAAGGATGTATCACAGACACTAAATACACATATGTGATAGAAAATAACCCATTTATTGATTTTAGTCAAAATTATAATTTTGCCCCTAGAAGTGTATTACAAGTGTCAGCCAATTCTGGCTTCTAGGGCACATATATCTAACAATCTCCCACTTGTCCTAAAGCCAATTGGCTACAAGTCTAAGTCCCATCTTCTCAAGGTGGGCTTCGAATCTTCTGCTGGCCCAACGGCTTTGTAAGTGGGTCTGCCACATTATCTGTGGAGTTCGACTCTCTTGACCTCGACGTAACCCTTCTCGAGGTAATCGTGGATGAGGTGGTATCACCAGTTTGCTTGGAACTCTTCCAGCTGACAGCACCACCATTGCACACAAACAGACTCCCAGATGTCGACTTTCGATCATCTATATCAGACATGAAATCCGAGTCTGTGTATCCCTGGACTTGGAGTTCTCCATTACCAAAGACCAACATCATATCCTTAGTTCTTCTCAAGTACTTAAGGATACATTTCACAGAAGTCCAGTGTTCTTCACCTGGATTTGACTGATATCTGCTTGTGACACTCACAGCATGGGCTATATCAGGTCGTGTACATAGCATGGCATACATGAGGCTCCCTATTGCAGAAGCATAAGGGATCTTGCTCATGCGTTCTATTTCCTCAGGTGTGCTAGGGCACATCTTCTTGGAAAGATGAATACCATGTCTGAAGGGTATTAATCCCCTCTTAGAGTTTTCCATACTAAACCTCTTTAGTACTTTCCTCTATGTACATCTTCTGTGAAAGTCCTAGCATCCTATTCGGTCTATCCCTATAGACCTTAATTCCTAGAATAAAGGATGCTTCACCTAGGTCTTTCATGGAGAATTCCTTGGACAACCACATCTTGACTGATGTCAACATGGGAATATCATTCCCAATAAGGAGGATGTCATCCACGTACAATACGAGGAAGACAACAGCGCTCCCACTGACCCTTTTTGAAAACACATGGTTCCTCTTCATTTTTGATGAAACCAAACTTTTTGATCACATCATTGAAACGAGTGTTCCAGCTCCGAGATGCTTGCTTAAGTCCATATATGGACCTTTGCAGCTTGCAAACCTTGTGATCAGTATCACTGGATGTGAAACCTAGCGGCTGTTCCATATAGATATCTTCCTCAAGATATCCATTTAGGAATGCCGTTTTCACGTCCATTTGCCATATTTCATAATCGAAATAGGCTGCAACAGCAAGCAATGTGCGGATGGATTTTAGCATAGCCACTGGGGAAAAGGTATCCTGATAGTCAATGCCTTCGCGTTGACTATAACCTTTTGCCACCTAGTCTAGCCTTGAATGTCTCCACATTCCCATCTGCACCAATCTTTCTCTTGAAGATCCATTTACATCCAATAGGTACTATACCTTCTGGTGGATCTACCAAGGTCCAGACTTGGTTTGAGTGCATCGAGTCAATTTCTGACTGCATTGCCTCTAGCCATTTCTCGGAGTCGATATCTGATATCGCCTCGTTGTAGGTTTTGGGATCATCACCATGAGCACCATTACCTACGAGGAACATTTTCCTCTACTTCCTCTGAAATAATACCTAAGTATCTTTCAGGGGGACGGGAAACTCTTTCCGATCTACGAGGTGGAGGAGGTAGTGTTCTTATTGGCTCAACCTGATTTGGTTCCAATTGGTCCTTAGCTCGTTCCACTTGTGAGACTTTCTCATCAAGCTTGATCTATTTTCCAATGCCGCTATCTTGAATAAACTATTTTTCAAGAAAGATGGCATGTCGACTCACAATCACATTGTGGTCTTCTGGAATGTAGAAATAGTATCCTAATGACTCTTTAGGATATCCTATGAATCGAGCTCTGAAGGACCTAAACTCTAACTTGTCCGCTTGTTGTCTTTTGACATGAGCCGGACAACCCCAAATTCTGAGATGACTCAGACTTGGTTTCTTACCGTGCCATATCTCATACGGTGTGGTAGGAACGGTTTTAGAGGGAACCCTATTCAGTAGATAGATTGAAGTTAACAATGAGTGTCCCCAAAGAAAATCAGGGAGGTCTGTGAAGCTCATCATGGATCGAACCATATCCAATAGAGTCCGATTTCTCCATTCTGAAACCCCGTTGAGTTGAGGTGTTCCTGGTGGAGTCCATTGAGAGACTATGCCATTATCCTTGAGATAGTCTAGGAATTCCCTGCTAAGGTATTCACCTCCTCGATCTGATCGAAGAACCTTAATGGGTTTTTCTGTTTGTTTTTCTACTTCATGTCTGAATTCTTTGAACTTTTCAAAGGCTTCAGACTTGTGTCTCATAAGATACACATACCCATACCTAGACAGATCATCGGTAAAGGTAATGAAGTAGACAAAATTGCCTCTAGCCGGCACATCAAATGGGCCGCACACATCAGTATGTACTAGGGCAAGGAGATCTGTGGCCCTCTCCCCATGTCCAACAAAAGGGAGTTTAGTCATTTTGCCTTGAAGACAGGATTCACAAGTTGGATATGACTCAGAAGTCAATGGACTCAATAGCCCATTTTTCTCCAATTTGTTGATCCTATCTTCTGCTATATGACCTAATCTCAGGTGCCATAGATATCTGTCGTTTGGACTATCCCTAGGTCGTTTGGCATTCACGTTTTGCTCGATAGTTAGAATAGGTACATCAATATGTAGCTGATAAAGACCATTAATAAGGAAACCATTTGCAATTTTATTTCTTTCATAAAGAATGTTACAATGGTCCTTAAAGAAGGTGATCACATAACCTTCTTGTGCTAAGCATGAAACAGAAATCAAATTCCTGCTAGCTGCAGGCACAAAATAACAGTCTTTCAAAACTAAGTCTAAACCAGATGGTAATCGAAGAGGGTATGTTCCCACGGCTACTGCAGCAACTCTTGCTCCATTACCAATGCGTAGGATCATGTCTCCATCCCTCAGCCTCCTGCTATCCTCAAGACCCTGCATAGAAGTGCACAGATGAGCACTAGAACCAGAGTCAAGCACCCAACTGGATGCAGAAGAAACCGTAAGGTTAGACTCAATAACGAGCATACCTCCAGAAGGACCTTCCTTCTTGTTCTTCAGGGTGGCCAGGTAAGTAGGGCAGTTCCGCTTCCAATGGCCGTCGCTGTTGCAATGGAAACACTTTCCTTTGCCATCGGCCTTTTTCTTCGGCTCTGCCTTCTTCTTCTTTGATCCTTCCACCTTTTGCTTTTTCACAGACTTCTTTTTCTTTCCATAAGACTTTCTTTTGGAAGAAGTCCGTTCCATAGCAAGAACTGAGCCTTTAGAACCTTTCATAGAAAGCTCAGCGGTAACCAGCATATTCATTAATTCGGCCAAGGAATTCTGAAGTTTATGCATGTGGTAATTCATGATGAATTGCCCATATGCATCAGTCAAGGATTGCAGAATAATATCGTTCTGCAGGTCCAAGTCCAACTTCACACCGAGCTTCTCAAGCTCTTCCATGTCCTTGATCATTGTCAGACAGTGATCTTGGACTGACTGCCCATCACGCATCTTAGCCTTAAAAAGTCATTTTGTGACTTGATATTTGGCTGCGCGACTCTGTTCACCAAACATCTCCTGCAGGTGAGCCAACATTTGGCGAGCAGTCCCGATATCCTCATGTTGGCGCTGGAGCTCATCAGACATCGAGCCCAACATGTAATATCTGGCCTTATTATCTTCGTCAATCCATTTTTCCAGAGACGCTCTCTGTTCAACAGATGGACGGGCTGGTAATGTGGGAGGGTCCTGGTCCAAAACATGGGTTAACTTCTCAGAACCCAAAACAATTTTGTAGTTCCTGAGCCAATCTTTATAATTGGGTCCAGTCAGTCTATGTGTGTCCAGGATACGTGCCAATGGGTTGGACGCAGACATTTTCCTGTAGAGAGTCAAAGATTCTAGTTAGATACTGTAATTTTGACTTGACCAATTTGTTTAGGGATTTTATTTTTAAACAAATTAGCTCCCACTATTTTCTCGGATCCCTACACTCCCTCTGTAGAGATGCGAAAATCTCCACGATTAATGATTTCTAGTGGGTGGTGCGGTCTCACCAACTGACTCATCACCTCACCTAACAGTTATTGGTGATGGGTTAGCCAATGAGTGAACAACTCTTGTTCAATGATTCTCTAATCATGGTGCACCCAAACTTGGTCTCTAATTCATGAATCTCACCGTATCCGAAATATTGATCCACTCCTTAGTTAAGTCAGACCCACCATTTGCATAGACTGGGTTCCTAATTGAGTCTCTCACCGTATCCAGAATATTGAGCCCAACTCATCCTCCAGCCCATAGCATCCAATGCCTAATAGACATGGTTGCATCTTCCCGGTGCAACTGAGCCACTGTATCCAGCCGAGAACAATCAACCCCGGGAAGGGCCCGCACATCTACAATGGTGGAAGACCTCAGACTTAATCTTTTCTTAGGGAGAATTGATTCAGGTCTCATTAAACTAGACTTGGCTTAGTCATAACAATTATGACTAACCTAGTGGCATGGGTTAGCTCGGATTATTGACCACCTCAGATCAGAACTGTGTCAACAGATATGGCCAGGTAAGTGAGACCGGTGGAAGGAATATGCCATTAACTCGTACAAGAACGCATTCAGGTCGAGTAGCTTCCAATTAAAAACCAGTCGGTCGTCTATGCCAAACTTACCTTAGACACCAAATTGTTGAGCCAGAACCAATTGGGTTAGCCTACAATCCAGACTCTAACCTCTGAGCCTAATTAGGTCTTGCTTGATCGTGACTCGATCTTGACCCAGACTTAATCCTATTAGGCTGGTCAATTTAAGCATTGTTGATCCCATCTAACCAACTCTTGATTCGGTTTGATCAACCGCTTAGACCTAATTGAGCTACCCAAGCCCGAACCCAGTATTATGAATATGTCTTAGATCTGAAATTCTCAATTTTAGACCTAATTAATATTCCATAAACTTAATTCTTAATTAAGTAGGGTTCATAAACAAAATATGCACAATAAATCCTAGGGTTTCAGGATCTAGGGTTTTGCAGAAAGTAAGTTTTGGGTTTCTGATTAAGGACGAACACGCAGCACCCCTACACATCATAAGAACACCCCATCGAATGGGAAGAGAGGGCCTTTAAACCCTTCTTCGTTCTTATGACCGGACGGCCAAGAGGAACGCCTTAATCAGGAACATTCAATACTACAAAACAATATCAGATCTATATCATATATCTCATATATAAAGTAGATCTAATCATGGCATATTTTGCATACATCTCATGTATCAAATCATGCATATTTTTCAGATCTAAATTATCTCATAATAATCTAAAAAATTAGATTTAAATTGATCTAATCAAAATAAATTCTAATCTAGACAATTATGTAGAACTATTCTACAACTAGTCTAGACATGCATCAATCATATCTCATATGATATTCAAAAATTAAATAATTTTTATTTGCTATTTTTTAGATGTTATTATAACACTTATAATATCAAAAAATAGTAAATAAAAAGATCTAAAATATGATTTAATCAGATTAAATCAAAAACATGCAAGAACTATTCTATAGAACTATTCTATTCTAGAACTAGTCATGCATATCTTCTAATCTTAGATCCAAATTATTTAATTTTAATTTTTTCTGATTTCAGATCTGATCACATCTCATGTGACATCTAAAATCAATTATTTTCTAATTAAAATAAATTTAAAATTAGATCTAAATAATTTTAGAACCATGGCTCTGATACCAGTTGAAGGGAAATCCTGATTTCCCGGTCCAGGTTCGTTCAGATCTGATCAGATCAAGAGATATATTTCAAAAATTTTTCTCTTGATCCCAATCAGATCTTGATATGTTTCAGATCTGATTCTTATTATTTTAATAAAATAAAATTAAAAGATAAATTAAATCAAATTTAATTTACCTGATTCTGGGTAATCCTATTACCCTGTTGATGATCCTGTTTGCAGCGGAAGGTTCTGGATCTTAGCCACGCAAGCGCCTGGCCTCTACCGGTATCCACTCGGGTTGGATCTGGAGATCCTCTTCTTCTCTATCACACCTCCAAAAATTAGATCTGGATCTGATCTGGAGGATCTTCAAAACTCTTTTGAAGATGAGCAGTCGTCCTTTGCAGCAGCGCAGCCTTCTTAGCTTTTGATCGCCTTTCTTTGATCTGAATCGCACCAACCAAGGTCCAAAACTCCTTTTGGACGTGGAGAGCAAGGGGAGAAGAGACTATGGCATGGAGAAGGAGGGGAGAGGCAGCCTTGGGGCGTGGGGTTTCTCAATTCAATTGCTTAGAATCTGAGTTGGGCACAGGGTCTTATTTATAGACTAAGCGTGATCCAACTCCTCTTCCTCCCAACCAATCACAACCCTTTGTGAAATCAGATCTAAATCTGATTGGTGGGAATAGAGTCCCCTGGATTCCTCCTTAGAGGGTGCCTAAGACCAGTCAAAGTTGGTTCTTAGAAGAACTCTAATTGGAATCCAAAAAGGAGATGGAGTCCTTGTCCAACAAGGACTCCTAGGCGCCTCCAACTTGGGCACACGCCTAGGGTGGCGTGCGCCCTTCTCCTTGCCAGGTTCTGGCAGGGGGACAGGCCCCCACCAGCTCTCCAATAGGTGCATGACATGTGGTCAAAAGTCAAAGTGTCAATGGTCAACGTTTGACCAGTCAAAGGTAGACTTTTGACCAAAGTCAAAGAACAAGAAATGGCAGGTGACCAAAAATGGCAGGTAATGTCTTACAAATAAGACAACCTTTTCTGACTTGGACAACCTCCAGTCAGACCATATGAAGGCCTCTGATTGAGCACAAACTCCTTTGGCTCAGACAGGACAACTTATTTATGATAGCAAAAGAAGAACGTTAGGTTCAATCGAGTGCTAGCACGATTTCCTTGAACCTAATTGAATCTCATTCAGATCAATTGAACTAGATCAGTTCAATTGATGATCACCAGATTCAAACCCTTGTTTGTGTGACCCAGTTAGGTTCAGTTCTGTATGGTAATGGGATATGTCATGATCTCTATCATCGACATCATCGAAACTCCTTTCGATGGATCAGAACTCTTCTGATTCGAACAGCTAGAATGATCGATCATCTAAATCATTCTAATTGCTCCCAAAATCCACCAGTGACACCTAGCAGTATATGGTGGCAACCCATCAGAGCTGAATGCGAACCTCTTGGTGCAGCTACCTGTGTGATTCAGTTCTTCTATCTTGAGCCCCGATCAGATTAGGGTTAAGGTGAACTCGTCAAACCCTAGTCTCTGTCATATGATGTAATCATTCGATTCGAGTCCAATGTGAAAATCTAAATAGAAACTCTTTCTATTATTTCACTCTGCCATGGCCATGGGATTTCTGGACTTGATTCTCATGATTCATCATAGGGCTGCTCCTCTACCACCGAGGTAGATAGATTCCATCTTGATGCCAATCCAGTTCCTACAATGAACATGTCATAGCCAACATACACCTCAGGGTTCCATATGGCTAGGAGACCGAGTAATGGTGTAGTCAAACTATAACACCCTCAAGGTGAACTGCCGATGCATCTCAGGTCAAAGAACCAGACACACTACTGCAGCATCGAGTCAGTCATTGACGAGAAGGTAGACTCCCTAATGACTACTCGAGGTGGTCACGCTCAGTGCCCTCGTTCTCTAACGAGTACCTGTACTCTCGCTCCGGTGTCTCCACACCGTAGACTCAAGACTCATCTACTAAAGAGAAGCGATTGTACACCAACCATCTGGATCAATCACCATCCTCGTGATGATCCTATGGTCAGGAGCAATTTATGAGTTAATAATGATTATTCATGTCTTAAATTTTCAACTCTTGAAAATATGAATTATCATTACCATTAACTCAAAGGATGTATCACAGACTCTAAATACACATATGTGATAGAAAATAACCCATTTATTGATTTTAGTCAAAATTATAATTTTGCCCCTAGAAGTGTATTACAAGTGTCAGCCAATTCTGGCTTTTAGGGCACATATATCTAACAGGTAGAATGGTAATTTTCTTAGGAATGGCACACGATGATTGTCAGAGGTCCTCCATGTGCTCGGTCTGTGCGGTCTATAGCTATAGGAGATGCATAATCGGACGATCCTTGTTCCTTCTGATGGAGATCCCATAGCCAGCATTAAATCTTGCTTTGATTTGAACAGTACCCAACTGATTTATGCGATCCAATGGTCAGGAAGCAAGCCGATCAAGATCCAATGGGGGAAAAGGAATTCCAAGTTGATTAAGGAAGATTCAGCTCGATCCAATAGTCTAAATTCATCCAAATAACTGATCAAATGGCTGAAATTTAATCGGGATCCTATTTAAGCTATAGAAGGCTGATTTTGACCTAATCTTAGTCATTAGAACCCGATCTGACGACTGAAATTCACCATAGGTAGAAGAATCTAATTTAAACTCATTTTCCCTTATTTTTCTCTGACTCTAACTCAATTTCTCTCATTTTTTCTCTATAAAAACCTTCCTAAAGCATAACCAATGGGAGAGAAGCCTCCCATTGGGGGATTAGCCCCTCCTAAGCTCTTCAAAGCCCTCTTTTCACCAAAATTTTCCTCTCTCTCCCTGAATCTCTCTCTCAAGCTCTTCTTTCTTCAACCTTTTCTCTTCTTCCTTCTTCAAATCAACCTCCATAAGCCCTCTAAACCTCTTCCCAGCTTCTTTAAGGCCCCAAAAACCTCTCTCCCCTCTCCAAAAACCACCAGCAAGCTATTTCTCTCCTGCTCTGGATTTCTATAACCAGCAACTGCCCAGGTTCTTCAGTGTGGTTCAAGGATGAAGATATCAGCAAGAAACTTTTCGATGTCTAGCTGATCACCTAGTTCTTAGGAGATTATTGTGATCTTATTTCGATGGTATTTTCTATTTCCTATCTTTTGTATTTCTTTTTAATTTGCAATAAAGACTATTTTTAGTTATAATATATTTATGTCTTTATTTTTTTGTAATTAATCTAGAATAGTTTATTATCCTTGAGATGAGTCGTGATCTATGGATATGGTTCCCACTCTTGGGATGGATTATATTTGGATTAATTCTTGATATTATATCTAAATCAATTTAGACTAGTCTATAACTTTAAGGAATGGGCTATGATCTAAGGGAATAGGCCGTGCTGTCTAAGATAGGTTATATCTTTATCAATTAGATATTAATTATAGCATATTAAAAAGAGAACCGGCTGTCAGATAAGTGATCAATTGAAATCCTAAGAATCCATCGCTATACTTGCAACCTTTCTTTAAATTAATTTGCTTATTTATTTATTTTCTTAATTAAGTAAGTAGCCTTTTAATTAATTCTTAAATTCTACTCTCAAGTTAAATTTATTATTTAAATGCAATTAACACGATTCTTGTGGATACGATCCCAATTCACCCTATCTATATAATTTAAGTTAGGTTTTATTTTTGACCGCCCACGACAGCGATCAATAGTTGAACTTCAAAGGAGAAGTTAAGGCTTACCAGAGCATTCTGAGCGTGTCCTCCTATCCTGGCTATCAGCCTGCCCTTGAGTGCTATTGATCTAGACAAGCTCCCTTTGACCACCAAATAGACTTCTTCCAGTCACCGAGTGGACTTCTTCTAGTCGAACTTCTTTCAATCAGAGCCCCATTTTGGTGGCTGAGCCAACTACCTTACATTCTAAGCATTGATTGAGCAGACATAGATAGCAGAAAGATCTTGTTGTCTACACAAGTGAAAGGAATATGCCCTCAAGCTAATTAAATTTTTGGGCTGTTCTTTATCTTCCAAACTCATGTAATGATATTTTTAATAAATAAATAAAGATATTTATTTCATCATATATAGTGTCTTATTATTTATTTAAAATTATAATGAACCCTATAAATTAGAGCTATGGTTTTAAGATTATGATGAGATCATACCAGTGAGACCTAAAATCTTAAAATCCTAATTTAAATATTCCTAATCGATGGGACATTGAGTTAGGGATCAATGTTTTTCCATAAGACTAGCACATTCTTTGTATGCTTAATTGAGAGAGTGATTGATCTCATAATAACTTGTGTATGTACTAATACAGAAATATGGGTGCTCATTAGAGAATGAGTTCACTGAATTGATCCAAATCGAGAATATCTAATGGAGTCTTATCTACATGTCAATAGATGGTTCTCATAGTAGAATTTGTGCATGTAATCCTTTGATCTGAAACTATCATAGAATCTTATATATATAAATTCATATTTTGGTTCATACTCATTCATGACTCAGTTATGTACGGGATGATCTGGATGTGGTAGATTATATATATGAAGGTTATGAGTAGGTTAACATGGAATCGATCTCTCCTGATAAGAGGAAATAGCATCCTACCAACTTCAAACAAATGATGATTCAGGAAGACTTTGATCAAAGCATGATGAAAATTAGAAATGGTTTCTAATGTTTTATTAAATGAATCATCATCTTAAGATTGAAAGACAAATGAATATGATATTGGGATTGATATACTTCCATACCCAGAGTCATATTCAGGATGCAGGAAGATCGAAGGATCTAGTTGCATGGTAATTTTCACTGAAGGATATTTTTGGTATTTTCATCAAAATTTTACATCTTTCGAAAAGTCATGATATGTTGCTAGACGTCAATCATGTCTTGTGGGTTCAATCAAAATAAAATTTTAATTTGATCATTAAATTTGAAAGTGTTCTAAATTAAGTCAAATTGGGTTGGCTAGTTTTGACCTAAATTGGTTTGGTTGAGTTCTAACCAGATTAGGTCAAATCACATCTAGACTCACTGCTGGTTAGATGTGGAACCCAATGGGTCACACACAAAAAGAGTTGATTAAGGGTCTAATTAGATTAGACCATGTTTGCAAGATGAACATGCTAGCACATGTAGCAAACCCTAGCACCTAGTTTCGAATTGGATTCGAATCAATTTTCGATTTGGGCGAATTAAGATCCAATTTGAGCCAAATAGGATTTAACCTAGACTGATTGGGCTTCAGTTGGGATGCCACATACCTACATCCCACGCGCATTCCATTTTAATTAATGTTCTTATTATTAGAACTCTAATTATATAAATCAGAGATGCTGGTATCTTGATCAAGTCTTTGTGCGGATCAACGTTGGAGGGTGAACACGTGGGCACCTGGTGAAACCCCTGATGGACTGCTACCGACGATCAGGGTTAATTTACGATTTAGCGATAAGAGGTATGTTCTGATACTTTCTTTTATATTATAATGCATGTTATATGATTTAATTGCTAATAAGATGGTCCTAAGGTTTGGGTTTGGTTTATATGATTTCATGTTTTTGCTTCAAAATTCATGCTTCCGCCCTATACACCATTCCTATCAGTGGTATCAAAGCAAGCCTTATTAGGTTAAATCATATAATGCTTATATATATATATATATATATATATATATATATATATATATTTATTTATTTTCATGTTATTTATATGATGAGATCATATTCTTTTATTTATTATAATGAGATTATGATGTATATATTATTCTGTAAAAGTTGCCCTGATATAGTGAAAAGTATTCACTATATAATGATGGTTGTCCTAGAATAATTATACATGTTAATAGATATATATAAATTTTATTATAATTGTTGCTATTAGGCATTTAGTTTGATTTAAATTAGAATGTGCATCGAGACCTTTTAAATCCCTCTTTAAAAATTATATTAAGTTGTAGTGTAATTAATCTATAGCTGTATCAGTTGGGATGTCTAATTGATCAATCGGTGTCTAGGATAAATGGTTCATGATTGGTAAAGAGAACGTGATTTTTTAATTGGTTATGCTGTCTGACCTAACTAATTTATTGGTGTCTAAGAAAAGCAATAGGGGAACTCCCACTTCTCTCCCACTTACCTGGCTAATTTGATTAATTTAATTCTAGATTGAAATGCTTAATATTATATTCACTACATTAAGGCCTTCCTTCGTACTAGGTTCTTATTATGTCCAAAATCATATTAGTTTTATTATGTAACCACAAGATCTATCATGGGGAATGATGTAATATTAATCTAGTGCATTGAGATGCTTATAGCATTTTGAATATACTGCTTTGTTGTGTAACTACAAAAGTTGTCATATTTCATTTTGACAATATAGAAATGAAGGGTTCTATTTAAACTAAAATATTAAAGTTTGTTATGCTAATAGAAGGCTATTAATGTTTTAGAGGCAAAAGTTTTTTTTTGAGAATTACATAAAAATGCAATTGGAAAGAGTTTCCTACCTTTGAACTTATAACAGGTTTGTTGTGCAATCACAAGACCTTTTATAAGGAATTAGGATCTTATTCTCACTAAGAAAATCAATAAGAGGGTTATGATTTTTTGATTAGATAGTGGGAGACATAATTAGATTAAAGTCCTAATTTAATTATGTTTGTCATCATGAGTTGTTTTATTATATATTGTTCTTTATTATGTAGATTAAATGGCATCTTCACTTTTATTGCGTTTAATTTTGGATTCAAATAAATTGACTGGTCAAAATTATGTTGACTGGTTGAGAAATCTAAAAATAGTATTCATTCAAGAAAAACTCTCCTATATTCTTGATGCCCCTGATCCTAAGCCATTAGGAAATGATGCCACAAATGAAGATAAGTCCATATACAAAATGTGGCAAAATGATTCCCTTACTGTCAGATGCATCATACTTGCCTGTATGAATAATTAATTATAGAGGCAGCATGATGGCATGGACACTCAATCCATATTGCTCAATCTAAAAGAGCTTTATGGAGAGCATAGTAGGACTACTAGATATGAGATATCTAAGTAATTATTTCATGCAAGAATGACAGAAGGAACATCCATATAAAATCATGTTTTAATGGTAATTGACCTAATCACTCGATTAAGTCAATTAGATTTTGTTGTGGATGGAGAGTTAAGTCAGGATTTGATCCTGCAATTACTCCCATAATCATTTTCTCAGTTTGTCGTGAACTATCACATGAACAAACTGAATTCTTCTTTATCTAAGCTGTTAAACATGCTCAAGATAGTAGAAAGCAATATCAAGAAAGATAAGGCTCCTCTTCTTCTTGTGGATGGGATCTCCAAGAAGAAGGCAGGCAAAAAGGGTTCAAAGAGAAGGTTGAACCCTAAAAGTGGTATAAATAAGAAGAAAAAGGGAAAGAAGGTCTCCAGACAGACAGCCTATTTTTACTACAGCAAAATAGGTCATTGGAAGAGGAATTGCAAGGCTTACCTTGCAACCATGAAGTCTAGTAGAAATAATGCACCAAAAGGTATGTATGAGATATATACTATATTATCACTAAATTCTTTCATTTCAAATTCTTGGGTATTAGATACCGACTGTGATTTTCATATCTACAAATCTTTGCAGGAGCTGCAGAAAATTAAGAGTTTGAAGAAAGGTGACTTCAAGCTCTATGGCACTGGAGGAGAGTCTATGCAAGCAGAAGCTGTAGGAACAAATATATTGAAGTTACCTTATGGGAAGATCTTAGAGCTTACAAATTATTATTATATGCCTAAGATCATTAGAAATATTATATCTATACCCTTGTTATTAAAACAAGGTTATAGTCTTAATGTAACGAGCGAAGGTTGCTCGATCAAATATTCTAATGAAAATATTTGTTTTGGCATATTTAGCAATGGTTTGTTGACTTCTATGTTTGGATGACAATATATTTCATATTGATGAAAATAGAAAAATAAGAGAGATGACATAAATAATACTTTACTTTGGCATTGTCGATTAGGTCATATTAGTGAGGCTAGGATTAACAAGTTATACAAAGAAAAGTTCTTTGATCCTTTTGATTATGAATTATTGGGAACTTGTAAATCATGCCTCATGGGTAAAATGACCAAGATTCCATTTAGTGGACATGGAGAAAGGATAAAGTGAGTTATTAGGACTTGTACATACGGATGTATGTGGTCCTATGACAACTCAAGCCAGAGGAGGATACCATTATTTTATAATATTCACTAATGATTTATCTAGGTTTGGATATATGTATCTTATAAAACACAAATCAGAAGCCTTTGATAAATTTAAAGAGTATCAAAGTATGGTCGAAAAACAAACTAGACAATGTATTAAAATCCTTCGATCTGATCAGAGAGGAGAATACTTATCTAGTGAGTTTCTTGACTATCTTAAAGTTAAAGAGAATCTCTTTGAATGGACACCCCTTATACACTGCAATTAAATGGTGTAGCCGAAAGAAAAAATCGTACCTTATTAGATATGGTACGGTCCATGATGTGCTTCACTGAATTACCTATTTTCTTCTGGGGTCATGCCCTGGAGACTGCAATTTACATCTTGAATAGAGTACCTTCTAAATCTGTATCTAGTACTCCATATGACATATGGAGAAGTAAGAAACCTAATCTTAAGTATCTTAAGATATGGGGTTGTCCAGCATATGTCAAAAGAAATTTTGGACATAAACTTGATGCTAGATCAGATAGATGTCTATTTATAGGATATCCTAGAAATAGTATAGGATATTTATTCTACCATCCTACTGAACAAAAGGTATTTGTAAGTAGGCATGCCACTTTCATGGAAAAAGAAATTTATCCTAGAAAAGGGCAGTGGTAGAAATATTGAACTTAGTGAAGTTCAAGAAAAACAAATAGAAATTTCTCAACCAAATAATCACATAAAAGAACCAGAACACATAACTCCTATCCATAGGTCTAAAAGAGTACAAAATACACCTGTGAGGTATGGTTTCATTATTAAGAACAATGAAGCCCAAGTCATTGAGAATAACGAACCTCTGACCTATATGGAAGTAGTCAAAAGTAAGGATTCTTACAAATGGCTAGCTGCCATGCAATCCGAAATAGAATCCATGCACACCAACAAAGTATGGACTTTGGTGGATGCACCAGAGGATATAAATCCTATTGGATGCAAATGAATTTTTAAGAAAAAGATTGGAGCTGATGGTCAAATTGAAACCTATAAGGCTAGATTGGTGGCTAAGGGTTTTAGGCAAAAACAAGGGATTGATTATGATGAAACATTTTCACCTGTTGCCATGCTCAAATCTATTCAGATTATGCTTGCCATAGCAGCATACCACGACTATGAAATATGGCAAATGGATGTAAAGACTACCTTCCTTAATGGTTTCCTTGAGGAGGAGGTCTATATGTCACAGCCAGAGGATTTGAGTCAAATGAGAGACCAAATCAGGTATGCAAGCTTAAGAGATCCATTTATGGATTAAAGCAAGCATCAAGGAGTTGGAACATCCATTTTGATGAAACAGTAAAAGAGTTTGGTTTTATCAAGAATGTTGATGAACCATGTGTGTACAAGAAAACTAGTGGGAGAACCATAGTCTTCTTGGTTCTATATGTAGATGACATACTCCTCATTGGGAATGATATCCCAATGTTACAATCAGTCAAATTATGGCTATCAAATAAGTTTTCCATGAAAGATTTGGGAGAAGCATCCTATATACTAGGAATAAAGATCTATAGAGATAGATCTAAGAGGATGCTAGGCTTGTCCCAATCAAGGTACATTGACTTAATACTGAAAAGATTCAGTATGGATGGGAGTAAAAGAGGTTATTTACCCATGAGTCAAGGCATACATCTCTCTAAAAAGATGTCTCCAAAGACACCTGAAGAGAGAAATAGAATGAGTTCTATTCCTTATGCTTCGGACTGTTGGATCAATAATGTATGCCATGTTATGTACAAGGCCTGATGTTGCTTATGCTTTAGGCATTGCAAGTAGATTTCAAGCTGATCCAGGAGAGGATCATTGGAAAGCTATGAAAAATATTCTTAAGTACTTGAGAAGGACTAAAGATATTTTTCTAGTATATGGTGGTTTCTGATCTTAAATTAGAAGCATATTCTGACTCTAGTTTTCAATCAGACCCAGATGATAGCAAATCCATTTCAGGATATGTCTTTACTCTGAATGGTGGAGCAGTAAGTTGGAACAGTACTAAGCAACCAGCTGTAGCTGACTCAACCACTGAAGCAGAATATATAGCTATAAGTGAAGCTACCAAGGAAGCTGTCTGGATGAAGAAGTTCATCACTGAATTGGATGTTATTCCTAAAATTGAGAATCCAGTACCACATTACTATGATAATACTGGAGCTGTTACTCAAGCAAAGGAACCAAGGTCTCATCATAAATCCAAATACATTCTGAGACGCTTCCATCTCATTCATGAAATTATTGAAAGACAAGATGTAGTCATAGAACGAGTTGATACAAAGAACAACATAGCAGATCCATTCACTAAGGCTTTACCACTGCAACTGTTTGATCGCCACCTTGATTATATGGGATTAAAATATAAGGGCGATTGGCTTTAGTGCAAGTGGGAGATTGAAAGGAATATGCCCTCAAGCCAATTAATTTTTTGGGCTGTTCTTTGTCTTCCAAACTCATGTAATGATATTTTTAATAAATAAATAAAGGCATTTATTTCATCATATGCAGTGTCTTATTATTTATTTAAGATTATGATGAATCCTATAAATTAGGGCTATGATTTTAGGATTATGATGAGATCATACCAGTGAGACCTAAAATCTTAAAACCCTAATTTAAATATTCCTAGTCGATGGGACATTGAGTTAGGGATCAATATTTTTTGGTAAGACTAGCACATTCTTTGTATGCTCAATTGAGAGGGTGATTGATCTCACAATAACTTGTGTATGACACTAATACAAGAATGTGGGTGCTCATTAGAGAATGAGTTCACTGAATTGATCCAAATCGAGAATATCTAATGGAGTCTTATCTACATGTCAATAGATGGTTCTCATAGTGGAATTTGTGCATGTAATCCTTTGACCTGAAACTACCATAGAATCTTATATATATAAATCCATATTTTGGTTCATACTCATTCATGACTCAGTTATGTACGGGATGATCTGGATATGGTAGATTATATATATGAAGGTTGTGAGTAGGTTAACATGGAATCGATCTCTCCTGGTAAGAGGAAATAGCATCCTACTGCTTCAAACAAATGATGATTCAGGAAGACTTTGATCAAAGCATGATGAAAATTAGAAATGGTTTCTAATATTTCATTAAATGAATCATCATCATAAGATTGAAAGAGAAATGAATATGATATTGGGATTGACATATTTCCATACCCAGAGTCATATTCAGGATGCAGGGAGATCGAAGGATCTAGTTGCATGGTAATTTTCACTGAAGGATATTTTTGGTATTTTCATCAAAATTTTACATCTTTCAGGAAGTCATGATACGTTGCTAGACGTCAATCATGTCTTGTGGGTTTGATCAAATTAAAATTTTAATTTGATCATTAAATTAGAAAGTGTTCTAAATTAAGTCAAATTGGGTTGGCTAGTTTTGACCTAAATCAGTTTGGTTGAGTTCTAACCAGATTAGGTCAAATCACACCCAGACTCACTGCTGGTTAGATGTGGAACCCAATGGGTCACACACAAAGAGAGTTGATTAAGGGTCTAATTGGATTAGACCATGTTTGCAAGATGAACATGCTAGCACATGTAGCAAACCTTAGCACCTGGTTTCAAATTAGATTCAAATCGGCTTTCGATTTGTGCTAATTAAGATTCGATTTGATTCAAATAGGATTTGGTCTTGAATTGGATTAACCTAGATTGATTGGGCTTCAGTTGGGGCACCACATACCTGCATCCCATGTGCTAGAGAGTCTCTCTCTTGTGCAAAAAATTTTTGGCGCATGGAATTAGTTGGCGCCTACCTTCTTTGACTTTTCCCATTTGTTATGTCACGTAAAGATTTTTGAATAGTCATGGACATCAAATATGGGGCAATAAAGTGTCCTTCTACAAGTTAAAAACTCTATTTTCTTTTTAATTTTTGTCGTCCAGGATTCTTTGTCGCCCAAGACTCCTTGCCGCCTAAGACTCCATGCCGCCCACTCCTCCTTGACGCCTCTTGGACCAAGTCAAAGTCTCTTGGGACTTTGAATATTCAAAGATCATCTCCATGCCTTCTTGCTGAATGGGTGTCCCTTTTTAGAGCCATTGGATGGCCTTTTTATATGATCTAATAGATGAAAAGGGTGGCGCCAAAGATGAAATATTGCGACTCTTCGTAAATAACTTACATAGAAATAGTCCAAGAGTCCTACTTTAAGGCACCTCTTGGATTAAGTCTACATCTCGTTATTTACTAATGAGGCATGAGATTGGTTGAAGGGATATGAGATTTTTTTTTAAAAGGGTGCAAGAAATTTAGTTGGCACCCTTACGTACATTATAAATAGGGGTGCGCACCAAGAGTCCAGTGTGGTGAAAATTATCTTTCTTTCTTACAAGAGTTTCTTTTTGTCCAATTTTCTTTCTTTCCTTCTCTTGTCTAGACCTTATCCTTATAAGGATAAGAAGTCATCTTAAGACTAAGAGATTAGGAAGAAAAATTAAGAAGACAAAGAAAAAGAAAGATAGATAAGGAGAGGCAAGGAAGGTGACATAAAGGCTAAAGAAGGTCTTATCCTTTTAATTAAAGTTCTTATTATTAGAACTCTAATTATATAAATCAGAGGTGCTGGTATCTTAATCAAGTCTCTGTGTGGATCAATGTTGGAGGGTGAACATGTGGGCACTTGGTAGAACCCCTGACAGACTGCTACCGACGATCAGGGTCAAGTTAGGGTTTAGCGATAAGAGGTATATTCTAATACTTTCTTTTATATTAAAAATGCATGTTATATGATTTAATTACTAATAAGATGGTCCTAGGGTTTGGGTTTGGTTTATATGATTTCATACTTTTGCTTTAAAATCCATGCTTCTGCCCTGTACACCATTCTTATCAATAAGTTCAACTCCCAATCCAACGAATGTTTGCTAACCTATAAATAACCTCGAAAATGGCCAAACCTCTCCAGAACTATTGGGGTGCAAAGCTCTAAGCGATTTCCTCACAAGCATAATAATCCTGACCGAACTATGGCTATTAATCTCAAACAGATTGTTAAATCACGATAATAAATACTAACCTTTGTAACAAACTTTACGTGGCCCTAAACGGCCCATTAATAGGCAGTTATGGCTATCATCGTTAGTTTGTTATGAGCTCCGCCTTTATAAAGGATCCTCCAAATATATTTTCTCTCTAAGCTCTCATTCTCTGCTCGATACTCTATTTATTTTCTTCTAAGCACTCCATTCTTATTGGTCAGAGGACTAACTTGAGAATCGGAGGGTCCTGTAGGAGCCACCCACCTCCGGTCTGGACTTTTTCCTATAGATCCCATCAATGGCCTCATCGTTTCCCACTCCAGCAATTCTAGCATTAGTATAGTTTTCTACACCAATAGGATTGGTGATAGAGGAAGGATCCCTGAGTCCTTGTTCTAAAAGAAGTACTCGATCGATCTGATTTTTTATCCTCTATTCTCAACCCCTTCAATTCCTTTCCTTCTAATTTCTATTTACTTTTGAAAGATGCCTCCAAGGAATGCTTCTACCCAGTGATCTACTACCTTCGCTGTCAGATCTGAATAAGACCCAAATGCTTTGATTTCATCACCGATGCCTCAACCTCCATCGACAGCCATGGTAGATCTAGAGTAGTTCAACCTACTAATCTAGTAGGTTAAGGGCCTCACTAAAGTAGTGCAGGCCATGCAGCAACCACTAGCACTAATCCAGTTGGAAGAGATCTTGCTGGAATATTAGGATCCGATGCAAGGAAAGCACACCTGGGGAAGCCAGCCGATAACCCTTGGGAACGAGAAGCAGAGAACGATGAGCTCCTATTATGACCATGACTCCACCCCTAGAAGATTCCTACCATCATTCAGCCAAAGAACCCTTGAGATTCGTGTTTGGAAAGATCTTCTCGATTTGAAGCTTTGAGAAATGAATAGTGGATTGAGGAGCTCTGCCATACTGTCTTTGACCACATCGACGACATCTACACCAACCTCCCATTCTCTCTTCAAATCATGCAAGAGCCCATCCCACCGAACATCAAACTCCCTTAATTTGAGAGTTACGATGGGACCTCAAATGCAGTTGACCATCTTGAGGTCTTTTGGATCATGATGCTGCTCCATGGTGCATAAGATGCCATTTTGTACTGAGCTTTCCCCTCAACTCTAAAGGAAGCAGTAAGGAATTGGTACTCAAGCCTTAAGTTGGGTATGATCTACTTCTTTGATCAAATGAGTTGTCAGATTGTGGCTCACTTCATAAGCAGTCGATGTCCAAGGTGAGGTTTGGACTTCCTCATCAACACCAAGCAAATGGAAGGAGAGTCCATTTGAGCTTATGTCAGTCGCTTCAATGTTGCTGCACTGAAGATCTAAAAGTTGGACCAGTTCATAGCCATGGCTATATTGAAGGACGGTCCTCAGAAGAATGATCTCCTATCCTTCCTGGAGAGAAAGTATCTCAGAAATTTTGCTGATATGCTGGTCCAAACTGAGAATTATGCTTGGGCAGAAGAGGCTTATCAAATAAAAGATGATGAGGCCATAATTGAATGGCAGGTGGGTGAATCTGGCAAGCCCATAATTACTAAGAAGCCGAGCAAAGCTCGATCACGCTCCAGAACTCCTTCTGAGCACCGACAAGCTCAGACTCCACACAAAGCTCATTAGCAAAAGAGCCCGAATCGAAGGGCATGACGGAACTCCCCTCCTGAAAGATTCTAGAACTATGCTCCCTTGAATGCTTTGAAGGCACAGGTATTGATAAAAATTAAAGAG
This sequence comes from Cocos nucifera, assembly GCA_006176705.1. Lineage (NCBI taxonomy): Eukaryota > Viridiplantae > Streptophyta > Magnoliopsida > Arecales > Arecaceae > Cocos > Cocos nucifera. Next base: position 22,313 of record QRFJ01004842.1, read on the forward strand.
CAATTGCCAAGGCCAGAAAAGATATGGTGTCATCCTGCCAAGCACAATCTCAACAAGTACTACCTCTACCATCGTGACCATGGTCACGATATTGAAGAATGCATCTAGTTCTAAGATGAGATCGAGGAGCTTATTAGATGAGACCGGCTTGGTCGATTTCTACGACGTTGGTCTAAAAGAAGGGAAGATCGGCCAAGGATGCTACCATAGCCTAAATCGCCTAGGAGGAAAGAGCAGCAAGGATATCAACCACAACTTGGGATTATTAATACTATCACTGGAGGACTTCAGAAGGGGAAAGCCAGTGGATTGGCAGAACCAACAAAGAGATAGAGGATGGAAGAACCCATCGCTTTCACTGAAGAAGATTTTTAAGGGATTTAATTCCAGCATAATGATGTAGTTGTAATCACTTTAAATATTTATGACTATGATGTATGCTGCATTCTAATTGATAATGGATGCCCTACAGATGTTTTATTTTATGATGTTTTTTCAAAGATGTAAATACCTGGTAGTCACTTGCTTCAATGGCGATGCTATACTGGTGGAAGGGATAATAACACTAACCGTAGTGGTAGGATAATGTCCCAAGCAACCCAAGGTATAGGTCTATTTTGTGGTGGTAAGATCCCCTTCCGCCTACAAATGCAATCCTAGAGCGACCTAGTTTGAATGCACTATGGGCTGTGGTATCAACATATTATTTGAAAATAAAGTTTCCAACAAATTATGGGATTACTGAAGTTTGGGGAGAACAAGCTTTAGCAAGACACTGCTATACAATTGCTTTACAAGGGGGAGGACAACTTGACCCTTGTCAGGTGGATGGACTTGATGTTTGTGATGATCTGACTGAAGAGCGAGGTGAGCCTATGGAAGATCTTATTATAATTACTTTGAATGATGAAAATAAGGATCACATTATGTAGATCAGCTCCAACCTAAGAGAAGAAGTCTAAAAGCAGCTCATCACCTTCCTTCAAAGAAATACAGATGTCTTTGCTTGGGTCTCTATAGATATGCCTAGAATTGATGTGAAAGTGATGGAGCACCATCTGGCCATTGATCCTAAATGTCGGCCAATAAAGGAGAAGATGTGGGGCTCTGCACCTGAGTGATAGAAAGAAATTATAGAAGAGGTTGATAAACTTCTCAAGATTGGGTTCATTTGGAAAGTATCCTACCTGAACTGAGTCTCCAATGTGGTTCTCATGAAGAAGGTGAATGGCAAGTGATGGATGTGCATAGATTTCAAAAAGTTAAACAAGGCCTGCCAAAAAGATAGCTCTTCATACATAGAATTGATTAGCTGGTGGACGCCACCTCGGGCCATGAGCTTCTCACTTTCATGGATGCCTTCTTTGGCTATAATCAAATCCAAATGGCACTAGAGGATGAGGGAAAAACTATTTTTATTACTAACTATGGTCTTTATTGTTATAGGATTATGCCCATCGGACATCAAAATGCAGGTGTGACTCACCAGCACCTAGTGAACAAGATTTTCAAGGAGTAGATTGGCTGCAACATGGAGGTTTATATGGATGACATGCTTGTCAAAAGCTGATCTTCCTCAAAACATATTGCCAACCTTGAAGAGACCTTCAATGCACTCTAAAATTTTATGATGAAGCTGAACCAAACCAAGTGTACCTTCGAAGTGACTTCGAGAAAAGTTTTGGGATTCATGGTATCGTAGCATGGAATCAAAGCCAACTTAGAGAAAATCTAAGCCATTCAAGAAATGACTGTTCCAAAGATAATAAAAAATGTTCAGCACCTAATAGGAAAGGTGGCAGCTCTGAATCACTTCATTTCAAGATCAACTGAGCAATGAATACCCTTATTTCAGGTCCTGAAATAGCCAAAGAACTTTTGTTGGGCTCTTAAATGCCAACAAGTATTTGAGGAATTAAAGAACTACCTCAGCTCACCTCCTTTATTAGCCAAAGCTAAACCTAGAGAAGAATTATTTTTGTATTGCCAGTCTCTCTTGCGGCCCTTGCAGCGGTCCTAGTCAAAAATGAGGTAAAAGTGCAGAGGCTGATCTACTACATGAGCCAAGTTTTGAGAGATTTTAAAATCAGGTATATTAAGTTAGAAAAATTAACTTATATCTTATTGATTGCACACTTCTCATTGATCAACCCATCAAATTAATTCTTCATCGGACAGATGTCTTTGGAAGAATAGCAAAATGGGTGGTTGAACTCATAGAGTTCGACATCAATTTTCAACCTTGACTGCCAATCAAGGCTCAGATATTGGAAAACTTCATAGTAGAATTTACTATTTTGAATGAAGCCAAACTTGAACAGCCTGAGGTCAATATTCCATAGTTGCAACCTAACCTCTTTAAAGAAAGAGCAGACCTCCCAGAAGGCTTCTGGACCCTGCATGTAGATGGTTCATCAAATGCTTCCAATGAAGGCACAGGCTTGATCCTTGTCAACCTAGAGGAAATTGTTGCTAAATATGTAGTGCATTTTAAATTTCCTATGATAAATAACGAAGTAGAATATGAAGCCCTGATTGCAGGACTAAGCATAGCAAAGGAATTGGAGGTAGATTGGCTTAAAGTTTATAGCAACTCGGAGCCGATAGTAGGGCAAGTCGATGGCAACTATGAAGCTTGGGAGGAAGTCATGAAGAAGTATCTAGAAAAGCTAAGGAGTCTAACCCGAACCTTTGGTAGTTTCAATATCCAACTGATCCCAAGAGCAAAAAATGCCAGGGCCAATCTTCTTTCCAAGTTAGCCACACTAGCACCAAATGAATTACCCAATGATGTCTTATTTGAAGTTCTAAAATATCCGAGCTCAGAGGAATCCCAGACTGTAATGCAAATTGACCAAGAGCCTAGTTGGCTCGATCCATTCCTCGCTTATCTCAAAGATGACATCCTTCCTCGAGATCCAAAGGAAGATTAAAAATTGAGAAATCAAGCCTCCCGATATGTTCTATATGAGAATAAACTATATAAAAGGTCATACTCTTTAACACTCCTAAAGTGTCTCCAACCTTCTGAGGTAGATTATGCATTGAGGAAGGTGCACGAAGGGATATGTTGAAACCACTTGGGAGCAAGGTCCTTATCTCACAATTTACTCCAATAGGGTTACTATTGATCGACTATGCATCAGGATGCAGTGGAATATGTGAAAAAATATGACCAGTGTTAGAGGAATGCCAACATTCAAAGACAACCGACTTCTCAGCTCTCACCCCTGAATGTCCCATGGCCATTTGCACATTTGCATAATAGGAGATGGATATACTCAAACCCTTTTTCATAGCATCCAAGTAGCGGGAGTTTCTCTTTATAGCCATAGACTACTTCACAAAATGGGTTGAGACCGAACCTTTGGCTAAAATTACTAAAGTAAAAGTGCAAAACTTCATCTGAAAGTCAATAGTTTATAGATTTAGACTACCTTAGACTTTAATTACTGATAATGCATGCCAATTTACAAGGATAAATTTTGTCGAGTTTTACGAAGATCTAAATATTTTTCACCACTTCATCGTAGTAGATCATCCACAAGCAAATGGCAAGGCCGACATGACCAATAGGATCCTATTACAAGGAATAAAGGTAAGACATGAAAGGATGAAAGGAACTTGGATGGATGAACTCTATGATGTACTTTGGACCTATAGAACCACTCAAAGATTGCCAACTAGGAAAACCTCTTTTGCTCTGGCCTTCGAAATGGAGGCGGTCATTTTGATAGAACTTAAACTTCCCTCAGCATGGGTCGAAGCATTTGATGAACAGAGAAATTCACAAGATCTTAGGGCTAACCTCAACTTATTGGAAGAAAAGCTAGAAAAGGCCCAGATCAAGATGATGGCTTACAGGCAAAAAGTAGCCCGCTATTATAATTCCAAGGTTAGAAGCAAAGCATTCAAACATGGAATCCTAGTACTTTGGCGAGCGGATATCTCACAACCTCAAAATCAATGATAGCTCACTCTAAATTGGGAGGGCCCTTATGAGGTCGTAGAAGTCATTCGATCGGGGACTTACTACCTGAATGAGCTTGGAGGGACTGTACTACCATGGCCTTGGAGCTCAAAAAACTTGTGAATGTATTATCAGTAAACACATTTAAATTAAATTTTCTTACTCTAACATCTATGTCTTTGGTGCAAAATTGTGCAATGATAGGAAATTATGCAAGAAAATAGAATTGAAGGCCTCCAATTCTTAAATAGGAAGTTAACCTCATCTTAACTAGGATGAAGGCCTCTGATTCTTAAATAGAAGGTTAATCTCATCTTAATGAGGATGAAGGCCTTCGATTCTTAAATGAAGGCCTCCGATTCTTAAATGGAGAGTTAACATCATTTTAACAAGGGTGAAGGCCTTTGGTTCTTAAACAGAAGGTTAATCTCGTCTTAGCGAGGGTGAAGGCCTTCGATTCTTAAACAGAAGGTTAACCTCATCTTAATAAGGATGAAGGCTTCTAGTTCTTAAATAGGAGGTTAACTTCATCTTAACAAAGATTTGAAGACCTCCAGTTCTTAAGCCAGTGACATTGAGGAGAGACCCCTTTAATGGCCCTTTTGTTCCCCGGCAACCTTGATAGGAGCGGAAAGATAGATACCCAAAATACAAAATAAGAGCTATAATCTTTGGATGACATTGAGATTAGACATAATGAGAAAATAGAATAAACTAGCAAGCAGTTAGCTAAGGTAAAACACAAATAGATAAATGAAAGAAGCTTCATTATATTAAAAATAAAGGTTGTTACATGAATTAGTAGGACCAGTTACAAAAAAAAAAAAATGAGGTCCTACTCAGAATTAGAATTCAGACTACCAAACCTAGCCATTGCAAGGGAGAGTTCCAAGCCCTCTATCTCTCTTCAAGCTTCTATCTCATTGTCAGACACTCTCTCAGCATCCTCTCCAACCTATGCGATTCTTCCTCCATCTTTCTCAATCTGTTCGTAAGAATCATTGACTCGGCCTCGACATCTTTCACCAAGCATTCCTGGTAGACCATCTGAACTTTTAAATCATGAGGTTCCCTCTCCGCACCCTCAAACTTTATGATGAAATTTTCTAGAGTGTCCTTCAATGTGGTGACTTTGTCTGGATGTGCACTTGAGATGGCCTGGGTATTGTCTGCCAATTATTTTTGAAGCCATATAATTTTGGAGTTTGCCTTATTAAGTTTTCCTTTATAACCCTCGATCTCCTCACACCAACTGATTTAATGGGAATTGTACAATTGCTCAGCATCATTCAGCTGCACCTAGAGGTCGGAAAGCTTCTTCGACCGATCCCAGTCGAGCTTCGCCTGATTCTAGCCCCAAGCTGAACCACTCTCCAATTGCCTAATTTTCTCTTTCAAATCTTGAAGTTTAGCTTCAAGGGAATCGACTTTAGCAATTAAAGTCCAAACCTTCTCACTACCAGACTTCTTTGCCTATTCCAATTCTTTAGTTAAAAGGCGCTTGTCCTTTATGTAGTCCATAGAGTTCTTTTTATGGACTTATCGAAGGTGGGTGATCTCAGCCATGGCTTTTGAATAATGCTTCTCCAATTTTTGATGTTCGCCCCTTACCTTCTTCAACTTTTCTTTAGTCTGATGAACCTCCTTCTACAGGCCTCTAATGATAGATTTCAGAGGGAGGCCTTGGGGCAGTGGTGCGGTCTTGGCAGGTGGCGGTGAATCATGACTATCTTTGCTACGGGGACTCTAAATAATAGACATGTCATAGCATCAAACATAAAGGAACATTTGTCTTCATTGCTCAAAATGTTTCAAGTACATGAAAAGAAAAGAAGAAAAAATACAACTATCAAAAGTTTTCAACCTTAGGAGATGGGCTAGCAGGCGAGATATCCTCGATGATTCCTGGTTCAAGGATAGGCTCTAGAACTGCAGTGGAAGGATCAGAGGTTTCAACGTTAGGTCCGATGACTGGAAAAATAGCACCAATGTGGGAAGGTTCTGCTTCATCGCTAGGCTCTTCAATAAAAAAGTCGAGATCCATGTCCAGGAACCTCCTAGCAACTCTCTTCATGCAGACCTCAAATTCTTCAAAAAAGGCCTCTTGAGCGAAAGTAATTTTGATATCCTCCATTGCTTTGGAGGACTTGAAGACTTCGACAGCTCTCTCCCTCTCTACATCGACCTCCTCCTCGATCTTTTTCCATTTGTCCTCCTCTAGTGCCAAGGTGGTCTTCAACCCCATCGATGCTTACTCCTCCTTTTGTAGTGCTTCTAGAAGGTGCTCGACCTCGGTGGAATGAGACCTTGAAGTTTCTCTCAAACCTTTAACCTCGACCTGGACCTTCTTGATCTTCGCTTGGGCTTCTTGGATAGCCCTCGAAGCCTTGGCCTTGTGGAGGTTCGCCACCTCCGAGTCGGCATACAAGTAATGACCCAACTACAGACACAAAAATATGAGTAATGGCTCCAGGGTACATTGACAGTCAACCAAGACTCGAAAGAGATCAGTTACCTCGAGGAAGGCCATGAAGGATTTTTTGAAACATTCGTCATCATCCTTTCGGATCATTTTCTCCGTAATGTGAGGGAGGATGCTCCCATCCATCAAGGTGTGGACGATTTTCTAGTCATCTAGGAAACCTTGCTCCTAGTTGGTGCTATTACCATCAGACCTATCGGTGTTCCTCTTAACCTTCCTGACAATGGCCTTATTTTTTTTCTCAGTTTCTCTCCCCTGCTTGGGGAGCACATCGGTGTTGGCCTCACCCGGCAAGTCGGGCTTGGCACAATCGTGGTGATTTTTGAAGCAGCCATGGTTTGGGTCGGTGTGGCCAAGCTTGTTTCCCCAACCTTGGCTCTTTTCGATGGCTCCTCTCCATGACCGCCTTTTCTTTTGAGGGTTTTGATCCCTTGGATCAGGTGGTTCCACTCTTCCAAAGTAATTTCTGTAATAATAAAGATTAAGATCAAAAGAAAGCATAAGGTGAAGTCATTGAGATATAAAAATCTACCTGTCAGATTAAGGAGACTAAGCCTGAAGTTAAACAAGGCCTAGTCATCCAGCAGACTGGATATAAGGAGAGCTCGGTAGTCTCTGAGCTTATTAACCAAGTCTCAATCCTTCCTTTCTAGTCCGGAGGCTCGATGGACTGAATCTCTCAAATTCCCCTAAGAGGGCAACTCTAGTTCTAGGAGGGGGCATGAGACGAAGAAAAACCTCTCCTTCTAGTTATGAACTGAGGAGGGGGCACCCTTAAGCAACCCCTTCTTATCAAATTGGAGAGATATGTACCATCAGTCTTTGGCAATAGGGTGTCATTCAAAAGTAAAATAATTTTAGAATAAAAAAATTATAGGTCAGACCTCGGTCATGATGCATAGAGATAAAAATCCTATGATGAACCTATTGGAAAATATGCAGGGTTTCATGCATGAATTTCAAAATCTTTTTGAAATGTAATATAGTAAAAGTTGTAAATTAAATGATTTAATGTACAAATTCATCAAATCAAATTACTAAACCTACAACTAGAACCTATAACATGTCATATTGCATTTTAAATTAGATTATAAAAGATTTGGTATTGATCAAATCAATATCCTAGATCTAGAATGATTCTAGATCTAAAACCTAGATCGCATCTTGGTGAGAGAAGAGATTAGATCTCTTACCTTCACACAGGTTGAGAACTCCATGGCTGACTTTCATTGTTTCCTTTGGAGCCACACATGAGTCTAGCCTCTACAGATGATCCACATAAGGCTGCAATAAAATAGAAGGTTCGTTGAACGAAGATCCACTTGAAGTGCTAGCTTCTCATGGATCCCTTTGAAGGAAAATCCTGAATTTCTTGGGTCAGATTCGTTCAGATCTGATTGGATTGAGAGGCATATTTCAAAAATTCTCCTCTCAGATCTAGATCAGATCTGACACTTTTTAGATCTAATTTATGATTTGATAATTAAAAAAAATTAAATTAAATTAAAACTAATTTAATTTTACCTTGATCTTGGGTAATCTAATTACCCATTGATGTTCTTGCAGAAGCTATGAGGTTCTGGATCTAGCCATGCAAGCGCCTGACCTCTACCGGTATCCACTTAGACTAGATCCGGAGATCTTCACCTTCTCTTTCTTTTTTCCAAAAATCAAATCTAGATCTGATTTGGAGGATTTTCAAAATACCTTCTGAAGATCACCCGTCGTCTCTGCAGTAGTACTGCCTTCTTCCTTTCTCATCAGCCTTTTCTTGCCTGACTCGTACTAATCTGAAGAACCCAACTTTCTTGAGCATGGAGAGGAGAGAGAGGGCCAGATGTTGGCATGGAGAAGGGAGAGGGCCAGCCTTGGGGCATGGCTAGGAGAGAAGTCCTTTTTTAAAAGTGGGCGCAGACAGGGTCATTTATAGAGTCTGCTGCGCCATGTAGTGCTGCATCACTCCGACCAATCACGTTGCTTTGTTCAATCAGATCTAAATCTGATAGATGGGATGAGAGACCCATGGATTCATCCTAAGGTGGCGCCTAAGACTGGTCAAAGTCTATGGGTGAGGGTCACCTAGTTTGAATCCAACAAGCAACCTGGAGTCCCATCCGTATGGGACTCCAGCATCCCTATCCATGGGTGCATGCCTAGGATGGCGTGCACCCCCTTTCTTTCTAATTTCTAGAGAGGGGACAAGCCCCTATCTACTCTCCAATAAGTACATGACACATGGGCAGATGTCCAAGGGTCAAAGGTCAATGTTTGATGAAGTTAAAGTACAAGAATTAGCAGATGATGAAAAATGGCAGGTGTTGTCTCAAATTTATCTCATAAATTAAGAAAACCCTTTCCTAACTTGGACAAGCTCCAGTCAGACTAGGTAAAGGTACCTGAGTGAGCACAAACTCATTTAGCTCAGTCGAGACAACTTTTAATGATAAGAAAAGGAGAATATTAGGCTCAATCATGTGCTAGCACGATTTTCTTGAACCTAATTGAATCTCATTCAAATCAATTGAACTGGGTTAGTTCCAATTGATGATCATCCAGATTCCAAACCCTTATTTGTGTGATCTAGTTAGGATTTAGTTCTGTATGGTAATGGGATATGTCATGATCTCTATCATTGACATCATCGAAACTCCTTTCGATGGAATCAGAACTTTTTCTGATTCAGATACAGCTAGAATGATCGATCATCTAAATCATTCTAATTGCTCCCAAAATCCACCAGTGACACCTAGCAGTATATGGTGGCAACCCATCAAAACTAAAAATGAACCTCTTGGTGCAGCTACCTTGTGTGATTAAGTTCTTCTATCTTGAGCCCGATCAGATTAGGGTTAAGGTGAACTCGTCAAACCCTAGTTTCTGTCATATGATGTAATCATTTGATTCAAGTCCAATGTGAAAATCTTAAATAGAAACTCTTTCTATTATTTCACATTCTGCCATGGCCATGGGCTTATGGACTTGATTCTCATGATTATCATAGGGCTGCTCCTCATCCACCGAGGTAGATAGATTCCATCTTGATGCAATCCAATTCCTACAATGAACATGCTATAGCCAACATACACCTCAGGGTTCCAAATGGCTAGGAGACCGAGTAATGGTGTAGTCAAACTATAACACCCTCAAGGTGAACTACCGATGCATCTCAGGTCAAAGAACCAGACACACCACTGCAGCATCGAGTCAGTCATTGACGAGAAGGTAGACTTCCTAATGACTACTCGAGGTGGTCACGCTCAGTGCCCTCGTTCTCTAACGAGTACCTGTACTCTCGCTTTGGTGTCTCCACACCATAGACTCAAGACTCATCTACTAAAGAAAAGCGATTGTACACCAACCTTTCGGATCAATCACCATCCTCGTGATGATCCTATGGTCGGGAGCATTTTATGAGTTAATAATGATTATTCATGTCTTAAATTTTCAACTCTTGAAAATATGAATTATCATTACCATTAACTCAAAGGATGTATCACAGACACTAAATACACATATGTGATAGAAAATAATCCATTTTATTGATTTATAGTCAAAATTATAATTTTGCCCCTAGAAGTGTATTACAAGTGTCAGCCAATTCTGGCTTCTAGGGCACATATATCTAACAATCTCCCACTTGTCCTAAAGCCAATTGGCTACAAGTCTAAGTCCCATCTTCTCAAGGTGGGCTTCGATCTTCTGCTGGCCCAATGGCTTTGTAAGTGGGTCTGCCACATTGTCTGCGGAGTCGACTCTCTTGACCTCGACGTAACCCTTCTCGAGGTAATCGCGGATGAGGTGGTATCGCCGCTCAATGTGCTTGGATTTCTCGTGAGACCTCGGCTCCTTAGCAAGGGCTATGGCGCCATTGTTGTCGCAGTATAGAGGAATGGCATCTGATGGCATTACTCCAATTTCTGCAGCAAACTTCTTGTACCAGAATGCTTCCTTTGCAGCCTCTGATGCAGCGATATATTCTGCTTCCATGGTGGAATCTGCTATCACTGTTTGCTTGGAACTCTTCCAGCTGACAGCACCACCATTGCACACAAACAGACTCCCAGATGTCGACTTTCGATCATCTATATCGGACATGAAATCCGAGTCTGTGTATCCCTGGACTTGGAGTTCTCCATTACCAAAGACCAACATCATATCCTTAGTTCTTCTCAAGTACTTAAGGATACATTTCACAGAAGTCCAGTGTTCTTCACCTGGATTTGACTGATATCTGCTTGTGACACTCACAGCATGGGCTATATCAGGTCGTGTACATAGCATGGCATACATGAGGCTCCCTATTGCAGAAGCATAAGGGATCTTGCTCATGCGTTCTATTTCCTCAGGTGTGCTAGGGCACATCTTCTTGGAAAGATGAATACCATGTCTGAAGGGTATTAATCCCCTCTTAGAGTTTTCCATACTAAACCTCTTTAGTACTTCCTCTATGTACATCTTCTGTGAAAGTCCTAGCATCCTATTCGGTCTATCCTCTATAGACCTTAATTCCTAGAATAAAGGATGCTTCACCTAGGTCTTTCATGGAGAATTCCTTGGACAACCATATTTTGACTATGTCAACATGGGAATATCATTCCCAATAAGGAGGATGTCATCCACGTACAATACGAGGAAGACAACAGCGCTCCCACTGACCTTTTTGAAAGACACATGGTTCCTCTTCATTTTTGATGAAACCAAACATTTTGATCACATCATTGAAACGAGTGTTCCAGCTCCGAGATGCTTGCTTAAGTCCATATATGGACCTTTGCAGCTTGCAAACCTTGTGATCAGTATCACTGGATGTGAAACCTAGCGGCTGTTCCATATAGATATCTTCCTCAAGATATCCATTTAAGAATGCCATTTTCACGTCCATTTGCCATATTTCATAATCGAAATAGGCTGCAACAGCAAGCAATGTGCGGATGGATTTTAGCATAGCCTACTGGGGAAAAGGTATCCTGATAGTCAATGCCTTCGCATTGACTATAACCTTTTGCCACTAGTCTAGCCTTGAATGTCTCCACATTCCCATCTGCACCAATCTTTCTCTTGAAGATCCATTTACACCCAATAGGTACTATACCTTCTGGTGGATCTACCAAGGTCCAGACTTGGTTTGAGTGCATCGAGTCAATTTCTGACTGCATTGCCTCTAGCCATTTCTTAGAGTCGATATCTGATATCGCCTCGTTGTAGGTTTTGGGATCATCACCATGAGCACCATTACCTACGAGGAACATTTTCTCTACTTCCTCTGAAATAATACCTAAGTATCTTTCAGGGGGATGGAAAACTCTTTCCGATCTACGAGGTGGAGGAGGTAGTGTTCTTATTGGCTCAACCTGATTTGGTTCCAATTGGTCCTTAGCTCGTTCCACTTGTGAGACTTTCTCATCAAGCTTGATCTGTTTTCCAATGCCGCTATCTTGAATAAACTATTTTTCAAGAAAGATGGCATGTCGACTCACAATCACATTGTGGTCTTCTGGAATGTAGAAATAGTATCCTAATGACTCTTTAGGATATCCTATGAATCGAGCTCTGAAGGACCTAAACTCTAACTTGTCCGCTTGTTGTCTTTTGACATGAGCCGGACAACCCCAAATTCTGAGATGACTCAGACTTGGTTTCTTACCGTGCCATATCTCATACGGTGTGGTAGGAACGGATTTTAGAAAGGAACCCTATTCAGTAGATAGATTGAAGTTAACAATGAGTGTCCCCAAAGAAATTAGGAAGGTCTGTGAAGCTCATCATGGATCGAACCATATCCAATAGAGTCCGATTTCTCCATTCTGAAATCCCGTTGAGTTGAGGTGTTCCTGGTGGAGTCCATTGAGAGACTATGCCATTTTTCTTGAGATAGTCTAGGAATTTCTGACTAAGGTATTCACCTCCTCGATCTGATCGAAGAACCTTAATGGGTTTTCCAGTTTGTTTTTCTACTTCATGTCTGAATTCTTTGAACTTTTCAAAAGCTTCAGACTTGTGTCTCATAAGATACACATACCCATACCTAGATGATCATCGATAAAGGTTATGAAGTAGACAAAAGTTGCCTCTAGCCGGCACATCAAATGGGCCGCACACATCTGTATGTACTAGTGCAAGAAGATCTGTGGCCCTTTCCCCATGTCCTACAAAAGGAAGTTTAGTCATTTTGCCATGAAGATAGGATTCACAAATTGGATATGACTCGAAAGTCAACGGACTCAATAGCCCAGTTTTCTCCAATTTGTTAACCCTATCTTCTGCTATATGACCTAATCTTAGATGCCACAGATATCTATCATTTGGACTATCCCTAGGTTATTTTGATTTTATGGCATTCACATTTTGCATAAAATTAAAAATAGATACATCAACACGTAACTGATAAAAACTGTTAATAAGAAAATCACTTGCAATTTTATTTCTATCATAAAGAATATTATAATGGTCCTTAAGAAAACTAATTACATAGCCTTCTACTACAAGACAAAAAATAGAAATCAAATTTCTGCTTGCTGTAGGTACATAATAACAGTCCTTTAATACTAAGTCTAAATCAGATGGTAGTTGAAGAGGGTATGTTTCCACGACCACAGTAATAATTCTTGCTCCATTTTCGACGTGCAGGATAATCTCACCATCCCTCAGCCTCCTGCTATCCTCAAGATCCTACATAGAAGTGCATAAAAGAGCACTAGAACCAGAGTCAAGCACCGAACTGGATGTAGAAGAAACCATAAGGTTAGACTCAATAATGAGCATACCTCCAGAAGGACCTGCCTCCTTCTTCTTTAGGATGGCCAGGTATATAGGGCAGTTCCACTTTCAGTGGTCGTTGTTGTTGCAATGAAAATAATTTTCTTTGTCAGCAGTCTTCTTCAGCTCTATCTTTTTCTTCTTTCCTCCTTCCACCTTCTGCTTTTTCGCAAACTTCTTCTTCTTTCCAAAAGACTTTCTCTTGGAAGAAGTCCATTCCATAGTAAGACTGAGCCTTTAGAATCTTTCATGGAAAGCTCAGCGGTAACCAGCATGTTCATAAGTTCGGCCAAGGAATTTTGAAGTTTATGCATATGGTAGTTCATGATGAACTGCCCATACACATCAGTCAAGGATTGTAGAATTATATCATTCTACAGATTCAAGTCTAACCTCACTCCGAGCTTCTCAAAGTCTTCCAAGTCCTTGATCATCATCAGATAATGATCTTGGACTGACTGCCCATCGCACATCTTAGCCTTCAATAGTCATTTAGTGACTTGATACTTGGCTGCGTGACTCTATTCACCAAACATCTCCTGTAGGTGAGCCAACATTTGGTGAGCAGTCCTAATATCTTCATGTTGGTGCTGAAGCTTATCGAACATCGAGCCTAACATGTAGTATCTAGCCTTATTATCTTCGTCAGTCTACTTATCCAGAGATGCTCTCTGTTCAACAGATGGACGGGCTAGTAAGGTGGGAGGGTCCTGGTCCAATATATGAGTTAACTTCTTAGAATCCAAAATGATTTTGAAGTTTCAGAGCCAATCCTTGTAATTTGGTTCGGTCAGTCTATGGGTATCCAAAATTCATGCTAGTGGATTGGATGCAGACATTTTCCTATAGAGAGTCAAAGTTTCTAGTTAGATATTGTAATTAAGACTTAACCAATTTATTTAGAAATTTTATTTTAAAACAAACTAGCTTCCACTATTTTCTTGGATCTCTATACTCCCTCTATAGAGATGCAAAAATCTCCATGATTACTGATTTCTAGTGGGTGGTACGATCTCATTAACTGACTCATCACCTCACCTAACAGTTATTGGTGATGGGTTAGCTAATGAGTGAACAACTCTTATTCAATGATTTTCTAATCATGATGCACCCAAACTTGATCTCTAATTCATGAATCTCATCGTGTCTAGAATATTGATCCACTCCTTAGTTAAGTCAGACCCACCATTTGCATAGATTGGATTCCTAATTGGGTCTCTCACCGTATCCAGAATATTAAGCCCAATTCATCCTCCAGCCTGTAGCATCCAATGCCTAATAGATATGATTGCATCTTTTCGGTACAACTGAGCCACTGTAGCCAGTCGAGAACAATCAACCCCAAAAAGAGCCCACACATCTATAATGGTGGAAGACTATGACTTAATCTTTTCTTAGGGAGATTTGGTTTAGGTCTCATTAAACTAGACTTGGCATAGTCATAACTATTATGACTAACCTAGTGGCATGGGTTAGCTTGGATTATTGACCACCTCAGATCAAAACTGAGTCAACAAACATGGCCAGGTAAGTGAGATCAGTGGAAGGGATATGCCATTAACTCGACAAAAATGCATTCGAGTCGAGTAGCTCCTAATTAAAAATCAATCGGTCGTATCTGCCAGACTTATCTTAGACACCAAATTATTGAGACAGAATCAATCGGATTAGCCTACAATCCAGACTCTAACCTCTAAGCCTAATTAGGTCTTAACTTGATCGATCACTCACGTGACTCGATCTTGACCCAGACATAATCCTATTAGACTGGTCAATTTAAGCATTATTGATCCCATCTAACCGACTCTTGATTCGGTTTGATCAACCGCTAGACCTAATTGAGCTACCCAAGCCTGAACCCAATTTTATGAACATATCTTAGATCTAAAATTCTCAATTTTAGACCTAATTGATATTTCATAAACTTAATTCTTAATTAAGTTAGGATTCTTAAGCAAAACATGTAAATAAGATCCTAGGATTTCAGGATCTAGGATTTTGCAGAAAGTAAGTTTTTAATTTTTGATTAAGGACAAACGTGCAGCACCCCTACACATCATAAGAACACCCCATCAAATGAGAGGAGAGGGTCTTTAAGCCCTACTTTGTTCTTATGACAAGGAAAATGCCTTAATCAGAAATATAACTAATCTACAAAAAAAAAATAAATTAGATCTAAGCATATATCTCATATAAAAGA
>QRFJ01004842.1:38720-118906 GCA_006176705.1 Cocos nucifera
CAGATCTGATTCTTATTATTTTAATAAATAAAATAAAATAAGATAAATTAAATCAAATTTAATTTACCTGATTTGGGTAATCCTATTACCCTGTTGATGATCCTGATTGCAGCGGAAGGTTCTGGATCTTAGCCACGCAAGCGCCTGGCCTCTACCGGTATCCACTCGGGTTGGATCTGGAGATCCTCTTCTTCTCTATCACACCTCCAAAAATCAGATCTGGATCTGATCTGGAGGATCTTCAAAACTCTTTTGAAGATCAGCAGTCGTCCTTTTGCAGCAGCGCAGCCTTCTTGCTTTTGATCGCCTTTCTTTGATCTGAATCGCACCAACCAAGGTCCAAAACACTTTTGGACGTGGAGAGCAAGGGGAGAAGAGACTATGGCATGGAGAAGGAGGGGAGAGGCAGCCTTGGGGCATGGGAAATCTCTGATTCAATAATCTTAGAATCTGAGTTGGGCGCAGGGTCTTATTTATAGACTAAGCTGTGATCCAACTCCTCTTCCTCCCAACCAATCACAACCCTTTGTGAAATCAGATCTAAATCTGATTGGTGGGAATAGAGACCCCTGGATTCCTCCTTAGAGGGCGCCTAAGACCAGTCAAAGTTGGATTCTTAGAAGAACTCTAATTGGAATCCAAAAAGGGAGATGGAGTCCTTGTCCAACAAGGACTCCTAGGCGCCTCCAACTTGGGCACACGCCTACCCTGGGTGGCGTGCGCCCTTCTCCTTGCCAGGTTCTGGCAGGGGGACAGGCCCCCACCAGCTCTCCAATAGGTGCATGACATGTGGTCAAAAGTCAAAGTGTCAATGGTCAACGTTTGACCAGTCAAAGGTAGACTTTTGACCAAAGTCAAAGAACAAGAAATGGCAGGTGACCAAAAATGGCAGGTAATGTCTTACAAATAAGACAACCTTTTCTGACTTGGACAACCTCCAGTCAGACCATATGAAGGCCTCTGATTGAGCACAAACTCCTTTGGCTCAGTCAGGACAACTTATTTATGATAGTAAAAGAAGAACGTTAGGTTCAATCGAGTGCTAGCACGATTTCCTTGAACCTAATTGAATCTCATTCAGATCAATTGAACTAGATCAGTTCAATTGATGATCACCAGATTCAAACCCTTGTTTGTGTGACCCAGTTAGGTTCAGTTCTGTATGGTAATGGGATATGTCATGATCTCTATCATCGACATCATCGAAACTCCTTTCGATGGATCAGAACTCTTCTGATTCGAACAGCTAGAATGATCGATCATCTAAATCATTCTAATTGCTCCCAAAATCCACCAGTGACACCTAGCAGTATATGGTGGCAACCCATCAGAGCTGAATGCGAACCTCTTGGTGCAGCTACCTGTGTGATTAAGTTCTTCTATCTTGAGCCCCGATCAGATTAGGGTTAAGGTGAACTCGTCAAACCCTAGTCTCTGTCATATGATGTAATCATTCGATTCGAGTCCAATGTGAAAATCTAAATAGAAACTCTTTCTATTATTTCACTCTGCCATGGCCATGGGCTTCTGGACTTGATTCTCATGATCATCATAGGGCTGCTCCTCTACCACCGAGGTAGATAGATTCCATCTTGATGCAATCCAGTTCCTACAATGAACATGTCTATAGCCAACATACACCTCAGGGTTCCATATGGCTAGGAGACCGAGTAATGGTGTAGTCAAACTATAACACCCTCAAGGTGAACTGCCGATGCATCTCAGGTCAAAGAACCAGACACACTACTGCAGCATCGAGTCAGTCATTGACGAGAAGGTAGACTTCCCTAATGACTACTCGAGGTGGTCACGCTCAGTGCCCTCGTTCTCTAACGAGTACCTGTACTCTCGCTCCGGTGTCTCCACACCGTAGACTCAAGACTCATCTACTAAAGAGAAGCGATTGTACACCAACCTTCCGGATCAATCACCATCCTCGTGATGATCCTATGGTCGGGAGCAATTTTATGAGTTAATAATGATTATTCATGTCTTAAATTTTCAACTCTTGAAAATATGAATTATCATTACCATTAACTCAAAGGATGTATCACAGACACTAAATACACATATGTGATAGAAAATAACCCATTTTATTGATTATAGTCAAAATTATAATTTTGCCCCTAGAAGTGTATTACAAGTGTCAGCCAATTCTGGCTTCTAGGGCACATATATCTAACAATCTCCCACTTGTCCTAAAGCCAATTGGCTACAAGTCTAAGTCCCATCTTCTCAAGGTGGGCTTCGATCTTCTGCTGGCCCAACGGCTTTGTAAGTGGGTCTGCCACATTATCTGTGGAGTTGACTCTCTTGACCTCAACGTAACCTTTCTCAAGGTAATCGCGGATGAGATGGTATCACCGTTTGCTTGGAACTCTTCCAGCACAAACAGACTGCCAGATGTCGACTTTCGATCATCTATATCGGACATGAAAGTCCGAGTCTGTGTATCCCTGGACTTGGAGTTCTCCGTTACCAAAGACCAACATCATATCCTTAGTTCTTCTCAAGTACTTAAGGATACATTTCACAGAAGTCCAGTGTTCTTCACCTGGATTTGACTGATATCTGCTTGTGACACTCACAGCATGGGCTATATCAGGTCGTGTACATAGCATGGCATACATGAGGCTCCCTATTGCAGAAGCATAAGGGATCTTGCTCATGCGTTCTATTTCCTCAGGTGTGCTGGGGCACATCTTCTTGGAAAGATGAATACCATGTCTGAAGGGTATTAATCCCCTCTTAGAGTTTTCCATACTAAACCTCTTTAGTACTTCCTCTATGTACATCTTCTGTGAAAGTCCTAGCATCCTATTCGGTCTATCCCTATAGACCTTAATTCCTAGAATAAAGGATGCTTCACCTAGGTCTTTCATGGAGAATTCCTTGGACAACCACATCTTGACTGATGTCAACATGGGAATATCATTCCCAATAAGGAGGATGTCATCCACGTACAATACGAGGAAGACAACAGCGCTCCCACTGACCCTTTTGAAAACACATGGTTCCTCTTCATTTTTGATGAAACCAAACTTTTTGATCACATCATTGAAACGAGTGTTCCAGCTCCGAGATGCTTGCTTAAGTCCATATATGGACCTTTGCAGCTTGCAAACCTTGTGATCAGTATCACTGGATGTGAAACCTAGCGGCTGTTCCATATAGATATCTTCCTCAAGATATCCATTTAGGAATGCCGTTTTCACGTCCATTTGCCATATTTCATAATCGAAATAGGCTGCAACAGCAAGCAATGTGCGGATGGATTTTAGCATAGCTACTGGGGAAAAGGTATCCTGATAGTCAATGCCTTCACGTTGACTATAACCTTTTGCCACCAAGTCTAGCCTTGAATGTCTCCACATTCCCATCTGCACCAATCTTTCTCTTGAAGATCCATTTACACCCAATAGGTACTATACCTTCTGGTGGATCTACCAAGGTCCAGACTTGGTTTGAGTGCATCGAGTCAATTTCTGACTGCATTGCCTCTAGCCATTTCTCGGAGTCGATATCTGATATCGCCTCGTTGTAGGTTTTGGGATCATCACCATGAGCACCATTACCTACGAGGAACATTTCCTCTACATCCTCTGAAATAATACCTAAGTATCTTTCAGGGGGACGGGAAACTCTTTCCGATCTACGAGGTGGAGGAGGTAGTGTTCTTATTGGCTCAACCTGATTTGGTTCCACTTGGTCCTTAGCTCGTTCTGCTTGTGAGACTTTCTCATCAAGCTTAATCTGCTTTCCAATGCCGCTATCTTGAATAAACTATTTTTCAAGAAAGATGGCATGTCGACTCACAATCACATTGTGGTCTTCTGGAATGTAGAAATAGTATCCTAATGACTCTTTAGGATATCCTATGAATCGAGCTCTAAAGGACCTAAACTCTAACTTGTCCGCTTGTTGTCTTTTGACATGAGCCGGACAACCCCAAATTCTGAGATGACTCAGACTTGGTTTCTTACCGTGCCATATCTCATACGGTGTGGTAGGAACGGTTTTAGAGGGAACCCTATTCAGTAAATAGATTGAAGTTAACAATGAATGTCCCCAAAGAAAATCAGGGAGGTCTGTGAAGCTCATCATGGATCGAACCATATCCAATAGAGTCCGATTTCTCCGTTCTGAAACCCCGTTGAGTTGAGGTGTTCCTGGTGGAGTCCATTGAGAGACTATGCCATTTTCCTTAAGATAGTCTAGGAATTCCCGGCTAAGGTATTCACCTCCTCGATCTGATCGAAGAACCTTAATGGGTTTTCCAGTTTGTTTTTCTACTTCATGTCTGAATTCTTTGAACTTTTCAAAAGCTTCAGACTTGTGTCTCATAAGATACACATACCCATACCTAGACAGATCATCGGTAAAGGTAATGAAGTAGACAAAATTGCCTCTAGCCGGCACATCAAATGGGCCGCACACATCAGTATGTACTAGGGCAAGGAGATCTGTGGCCCTCTCCCCATGTCCAACAAAAGGGAGTTTAGTCATTTTGCCTTGAAGACAAGATTCACAAGTTGGATATGACTCAAAAGTCAATGGACTCAATAGCCCATTTTTCTCCAATTTGTTGATCCTATCTTCTGCTATATGACCTAATCTCAGGTGCCATAGATATCTGTCGTTTGGACTATCCCTAGGTCGTTTGGCATTCACGTTTTGCTCGATAGTTAGAATAGGTACATCAATATGTAGCTGATAAAGACCATTAATAAGGAAACCATTTGCAATTTTATTTCTTTCATAAAGAATGTTACAATGGTCCTTAAAGAAGGTGATCACATAACCTTCTTGTGCTAAGCATGAAACAGAAATCAAATTCCTGCTAGCTGCAGGCACATAATAACAGTCTTTTAAAACTAAGTCTAAACCAGATGGTAATCGAAGAGGGTATGTTCCCACGGCTACTGCAGCAACTCTTGCTCCATTACCGACGCGTAGGATCATGTCTCCATCCCTCAGCCTCCTGCTATCCTCAAGACCCTGCATAGAAGTGCACAGATGAGCACTAGAACCAGAGTCAAGCACCCAACTGGATGCAGAAGAAACCGTAAGGTTAGACTCAATAACGAGCATACCTCCAGAAGGACCTTCCTTCTTGTTCTTCAGGGTGGCCAGGTAAGTAGGGCAGTTCCGCTTCCAATGGCCGTCGCTGTTGCAATGGAAACACTTTCCTTTGCCATCGGACCTTTCTTCTTCGGTTCTGCCTTCTTCTTCTTTGATCCTTCCACCTTTTGCTTTTTCACAGACTTCTTTTTCTTTCCATAAGACTTTCTTTTGGAAGAAGTCCGTTCCATAGCAAGAACTGAGCCTTTAGAACCTTTCATAGAAAGCTCAGCGGTAACCAGCATATTCATTCAACTCGGCCAAGGAATTTCTGAAGTTTATGCATGTGGTAATTCATGATGAATTGCCCATATGCATCAGTCAAGGATTGCAGAATAATATCGTTCTGCAGGTCCAAGTCCAACTTCACACCGAGCTTCTCAAGCTCTTCCATGTCCTTGATCATTGTCAGACAGTGATCTTGGACTGACTGCCCATCACGCATCTTAGCCTTAAAAAGTCATTTTCGTGACTTGATATTTGGCTGCGCGACTCTGTTCACCAAACATCTCCTGCAGGTGAGCCAACATTTGGCGAGCAGTCCCGATATCTTCATGTTGGCGCTGGAGCTCATCAGACATCGAGCCCAACATGTAAGTATCTGGCCTTATTATCTTCGTCAATCCATTTTTCCAGAGACGCTCTCTGTTCAAGTGGATGGACGAGCTGGTAAGGTGGGAGGGTCCTGGTCCAAAACATGTGTTAACTTCTCTGAACCCAAAACAATTTTGTAGTTCCTGAGCCAATCTTTATAATTGGGTCCAGTCAGTCTATGTGTGTCCTAGGATACGTGCCAATGGGTTGGACGCAGACATTTTCCTGTAGAGAGTCAAAGATTCTAGTTAGATACTGTAATTTTGACTTGACCAATTTGTTTAGGGATTTTATTTTTAAACAAATTAGCTCCCACTATTTTCTCGGATCCCTACACTCCCTCTGTAGAGATGCGAAAATCTCCGCGATTGATGATTTCTAGTGGGTGGTGCGGTCTCACCAACTGACTCATCACCTCACCTAACAGTTATTGGTGATGGGTTAGCCAATGAGTGAACAACTCTTGTTCAATGATTCTCTAATCATGGTGCACCCAAACTTGGTCTCTAATTCATGAATCTCACCGTATCCGGAATATTGATCCACTCCTTAGTTAAGTCAGACCCACCATTTGCATAGACTGGGTTCCTAATTGGAGTCTCTCACCGTATCCGGAATATTGAGCCCAACTCATCCTCCAGCCCATAGCATCCAATGCCTAATAGACATGGTTGCATCTTCCCGGTGCAACTGAGCCACTGTATCCAGCCGAGAACAATCAACCCCGGGAAGGGCCCGCACATCTACAATGGTGGAAGACCTCAGACTTAATCTTTTCTTAGGGAGAATTGATTCAGGTCTCATTAAACTAGACTTGGCTTAGTCATAACAATTATGACTAACCTAGTGGCATGGGTTAGCTCGGATTATTGACCACCTCAGATCAGAACTGTGTCAACAGATATGGCCAGGTAAGTGAGACCGGTGGAAGGAATATGCCATTAACTCGCACAAGAACGCATTCAGGTCGAGTAGCTTCCAATTAAAAACCAGTCGGTCGTCTGTGCCAAACTTACCTTAGACACCAAATTGTTGAGTCAGAACCAATTGGGTTAGCCTACAATCCAGACTCTAACCTCTGAGCCTAATTAGGTCTTGCTTGATCGTGACTCGATCTTGACCCAGACTTAATCCTATTAGGCTGGTCAATTTAAGCATTGTTGATCCCATCTAACCAACTCTTGATTCGGTTTGATCAACCGCTTAGACCTAATTGAGCTACCCAAGCCCGAACCCAGTATTATGAATATGTCTTAGATCTGAAATTCTCAATTTTAGACCTAATTAATATTCCATAAACTTAATTCTTAATTAAGTTGGGTTCATAAACAAAATATGCACAATAAATCCTAGGGTTTCAGGATCTAGGGTTTTGCAGAAAGTAAGTTTTGGGTTTCTGATTAAGGACGAACACGCAGCACCCCTACACGTCATAAGAACACCCCATCGAATGGGAAGAGAGGGCCTTTAAACCCTTCTTCGTTCTTATGACCGGACGGCCAAGAGGAACGCCTTAATCAGGAACATTCAATACTACAAAACAATATCAGATCTATATCATATATCTCATATATAAAGTAGATCTAATCATGGCATATTTTGCATACATCTCATGTATCATAATCATGCATGTTTTCAGATCTAAATTATCTCATAATAATCTAAAAAATTAGATTTAAATTGATCTAATCAAAATAAATTCTAATCTAGACAATTATGTAGAACTATTCTACAACTAGTCTAGACATGCATCTATCATATCTCATATGATATTTAAAATTAAATAATTTTTATTTGCTGTTTATCAGATGTTATTATAACACTTATAATATCAGAAAATAGTAAATAAGAAGATCTAAAATATGATTTAATCAGATTAAATCAAAGACATGCAAAACTATTCTATAGAACTATTCTATTCTAGAACTAGTCATGCATATCTTCATGTTCTTAGATCCAAATCATTTAATTTTAATTTTTCTGATTTCAGATCTGATCACATCTCATGTGACATCTGAAATCACATTATTTTTAATTAAAATAAAATTAAAATCAGATCTAAACAATTTTAGAACCATGGCTCTGATACCAGTTGAAGGGAAATCCTGATTTCCCGGTCCAGGTTCGTTCCAGATCTGATTAGATCAAGAGATATATTTCAAAAATTTTTCTCTTGATCTTAATCAGATCTTGATATGTTTCAGATCTGATTCTTATTATTTTAATAAATAAAATAAAATAAGATAAATTAAATCAAATTTAATTTACCTGATTTGGGTAATCCTATTACCCTGTAGATGATCCTGATTGCAGCGGAAGGTTCTGGATCTTAGCCACGCAAGCGCCTGGCCTCTACCGGTATCCACTCGGGTTGGATCTGGAGATCCTCTTCTTCTCTATCACACCTCCAAAAATCAGATCTGGATCTGATCTGGAGGATCTTCAAAACTCTTTTGAAGATCTGCAGTCGTCCTTTTGCAGCAGCGCAGCCTTCTTGCTTTTGATCGCCTTTCCTTGATCTGAATCGCACCAAACTAAGTCCAAAACACTTTTGGACGTGGAGAGCAAGGGGAGAAGAGAGTATGGCGTGGAGAAGGAGGGGAGAGGCAGCCTTGGACGTGGGAAATCTCTTTCAATAAGACTTAGAATTAGGGTTGGGCGCAGGGTCTTATTTATAGACCTCTTGTGATCCAACTCCTCTTCCTCTCAACCAATCACAACCCTTTGTGAAATCAGATCTAAATCTGATTGGTTGGAATAGAGACCCCTGGATTCCTCCTTAGAGGGCGCCTAAGACCAGTCAAACTGGATTCTTAGTAGAACTCTAATTGAAATCCAAAAGGGAGATGGAGTCCTTGTCCAACAAGGACTCCTAGGCGCCTCCTACAAACTGGATTCTTTGTAGAACTCTAATTGAAATCCAAAAGGGAGATGGAGTCCTTGTCCAACAAGGACTCCTAGGCGCCTCCTACTTGGGCTCACGCCACCCTTGGCGTGCGCCCTTCTCCTTGCCAGGTTCTGGCAGGGGGACAAGCCCCCACCAGCTCTCCAATAGGTGCATGACATGTGGTCAAAAGTCAAAGGGTCAATGGTCAACGTTTGACCAGTCAAAGGTAGACTTTTGACCAAAGTCAAAGAACAAGAAATGGCAGGTGACCAAAAATGGCAGGTAATGTCTTACAAATAAGACAACCTATTCTGACTTGGACAACCTCCAGTCAGACCATATGAAGGCCTCTGATTGAGCACAAACTCCTTTGGCTCAGTCAGGACAACTTATTTATGATAGTAAAAGAAGAACGTTAGGTTCAATCGAGTGCTAGCACGATTTCCTTGAACCTAATTGAATCTCATTCAGATCAATTGAACTAGATCAGTTCAATTGATGATCACCAGATTCAAACCCTTGTTTGTGTGACCCAGTTAGGTTCAGTTCTGTATGGTAATGGGATATGTCATGATCTCTATCATAGACATCATCGAAACTCCTTTCGATGGATCAGAACTCTTCTGATTCGAACAGCTAGAATGATCGATCATCTAAATCATTCTAATTGCTCCCAAAATCCACCAGTGACACCTAGCAGTATATGGTGGCAACCCATCAGAGCTGAATGCGAACCTCTTGGTGCAGCTACCTGTGTGATTCAGTTCTTCTATCTTGAGCCCCGATCAGATTAGGGTTAAGGTGAACTCGTCAAACCCTAGTCTCTGTCATATGATGTAATCATTCGATTCGAGTCCAATGTGAAAATCTAAATAGAAACTCTTTCTATTATTTCACTCTGCCATGGCCATGGGCTTCTGGACTTGATTCTCATGATCATCATAGGGCTACTCCTCTACCACCGAGGTAGATAGATCCCATCTTGATGCAATCCAGTTCCTACAATGAACATGTCATAGCCAACATACACCTCAGGGTTCCATATGGCTAGGAGACCGAGTAATGGTGTAGTCAAACTATAACACCCTCAAGGTGAACTGCCGATGCATCTCAGGTCAAAGAACCAGACACACTACTGCAGCATCGAGTCAGTCATTGACGAGAAGGTAGACTCCCTAATGACTACTCGAGGTGGTCACGCTCAGTGCCCTCGTTCTCTAACGAGTACCTGTACTCTCGCTCCGGTGTCTCCACACCGTAGACTCAAGACTCATCTACTAAAGAGAAGCGATCGTACACCAACCTTCCGGATCAATCACCATCCTCGTGATGATCCTATGGTCGGGAGCTGTTTATGAGTTAATAATGATTATTCATGTCTTAAATTTTCAACTCTTGAAAATATGAATTATCATTACCATTAACTCAAAGGATGTATCACAGACACTAAATACACATGTGTGATAGAAAATAACCCATTTCATTAATTATAGTCAAAATTACAATTTTGCCCCTAGAAGTGTATTACAAGTGTCAGCCAATTCTGGCTTCTAGGGCACATATATCTAACAGGCCACACCCAAAAATCAGGAAATTAGTGGTGCACATAACAAAGGGAGGCATGGAGATATTTCCATAGAGAAAGGAGGTATTTTGGATAACTAGGACTCTATCAAATAGAATCCTATGCACAACCACTTTCCAATTTTGACAAAGTCAATTACTAAATCAAAACCATCAGATTAAGAGGGCATGGGGACCTTTCTTAGGTGAGGAATAAATTAAATAGAAATCTAGAAACAAATATGTGGTTGTGGGCTTTCTAAAGTGGCGCAAGGGAGAAGATGAAATCCTAGTCTAACTAGGATTCTCTTATACATTAAGTCAAACCCATTTGGACCCTATCTTAAATTTGATTTAAGTCAACCAAATTAATAGTTAATTCTAATCAAATTATGATCTTAATTAAATTAGATTTAATTAAATTTAAATTTAATTTATTTTTAAATTAAATTAAAAATTAGGTACACTTCAAGTTCTAGTCGAATAGGAATTTGTTCTTTCTTGCAATTGGCTTATCTAATAAATTAATTAAACTAAATCAAATTAAATATAAATTAATTTTAATTAAATCTAATTCAATTAGACTTGATCTCAGTTCAATTTCTCAATCAAATTGAGCTAATTAGTAATCCAATTGATAATCGATCCTCCTATAGCACTTGCATTAGGTCAAACATCAATCGTATTGATTGTTTGACCTTAGAATGATTCTCAATCATCAATCAACCATCTGATTAGGTTACAACCTCTTATGTGTTTGACCCCATAGGTTTGAACCTAAATTGATAGCATAGAAACCAATTCTTATACCAATCAAAGTAATCATCTAGCAATGATTTCCGACGTTCGGATAGATCGAATGTATGCAAAGCAATATTCTTAGAATCCTGATCCATGGTTACCGTATAATTCATCCGTATGACCAATAATGCTCAAGAAAACTTCGAGTTTGCAATCAATACTCATACAAGTCATCTCTATTATGTCTCAAAATTTTGCAAATCCCATGACTCCTTGTGAGGATTACCCAGGCCTAGATTTCGTTAAATTGAAATACACCGAGACATTCTCTTCCTGAAGCTAATCAGGAGTAGTCAATACCATCTTGACTCATACACTGACTTCACAAGTACTTAACTGTATCCAAAATTTTTTTGAACTTATATTAGAAATATAGGCAGTCTGGCACCAAAGTACAAGGAGTGGCTTGCAAGTCACTATAGTGAACTCAAATCGGAAAGATACTTATACCTATTAGCCTTAGCTAGCTACTCTTGACAATGGAGTACTACATTGATCACGTTCAATGCAGATGTACTCCTACATCTTACCAAGATGTCGTACTAGTATCTCCACATCATTTGGTTATGAGGATAACCAACGCATATGGCATACAGTGATCTACACTCGATAAGTTATCGTCCTTATTAATAACTCATTATTTGGTCATGAACAATTTTAGAACCATCCGATAAATCCTCCTTTATCAATTGATTGTGGTTCTAAGAACTTCATTATAATTTAGTAGTTCATTTAAGGAAAATAGAACTTCGATGATGAATTAGCCAAATAACTATTATTATTAGATAATTCATATGCTAATTTTAATCATCTACCACTTAGATGATTGGCTTTAGGACATATTTTTCAATATCTTTTACTTGGACTAAAGCCAATCAGAGCGATATTAAATATCCTATCTTCCACTTGAGTTTGTAGAACTCCTTAGTTCTAAGACCTTAGCAAATGGATCAATCAAGTTCTCCCTTTTTATTGCTCTTTCAAAGATCGACATCATCTTGATCTAAAATCAAAGGTGATAGCGATGCAGAATATGCTGATCCTTTGGTTCTTTAGCCTAAGCTATGGCTCCAGTGCTACAATAGGATTGGACCATTAGTAGAGGATGCTACTCCTATCCTACTAATGAACCTTAATAGCTATACAGCTTACATGGAAGCATCATATGCCATGATGTACTCTACATCACTAACTAAATAGGCTAAAGTATCCTACTTGGAACCTTTCTAGTAGATTGCTCCTATAATTAGGGTATGATCTGACACTTTCTTGTTGTCATCTTATTCTGACTAAAATTAAAATATCCATATGTTTTAAGTCAGTATTTTCATATTTGAGTCACTGCACCTTAGTATTTTTCAGATACATGAGGATTGTCTATACAATCTTCCAGTGATCCTTACTTAGATCAGACTAGTGTCTACTCACTACTCACTACATTAGTGAGTATATCATATCTAATTTTGAACATGGAGAAATTAGATGATAGCGAAACTTTTATTCCTTGCAATATTGGAATGCTCTTTCTGATTAAGAGAAATTTATCCACAGACAATACAAGAAATAACACTATAGAATATGTTGCCCAATTACAAATGCAGGGTTTGTCTTTGTTCATAATAAAGACATATGTTCAAAACGTATATTCGAAAACTAAGATAATAGCCAAATGGACTTTATAGATCTTTACCTTTCCATCTACGCTACTCTGATCCTTTTGAAAATTTATTCACATCTAATGGATTTTATCCCTTCAGATGAATCAATGAGTGTCCACACACTATTGATTTTCATGGACTTCAATTTGGATTATGTAGCTTCAAGCCACTTCTTAGAATCAGACCACTGCATTGCATTCTTATCGATGATTGGATCCTTGTTGTTCTCATTAAGCTCAATAAGATCGTCATCCTGGACCTACATATTGAAGTATCTATCTGGATAATGTGGTACTTTACCGAATCTCCTTAAATGTGCTACTTTAACGGGCTCCAAATTTGATCTAATCAAATTTGGTTTTATAGGTTTACTAGATTATGTCAATTCATATTCTACCAGTTAAACTTTCTCAAGTTCAACTTGACAGGGATTAGTTTCTTCTTTAAGAAACTTCTTTTCGATAGGAAATCAGATGTTCATCAGATAATTTCTAAAGCTGAAATTGAAACAGGACTTTCATCCCCAATGTTCAGATATTTCTCACCATTTTCAAATATTCCACTTACCTGTAGTCTTTGCAACAAATTGCATAAGACCATTGATATCTAATACCCAGGTAGTAAAATTATATATAGAGAAATTTCAAGGTGTTATCACATAACATCCTTGATGAGCAACTCTTGTTCTTTTCTCTTGTTCAGCCTGTTATGGTTAGGAGAGGCAAGACAATTCTTCCTCCTATGATCCTGCTTCTAATAGTAGAAGTACTATGCCTGATTTGGATCAATTTTGGATTAATTATTTTGACTGGGATTAGAAGTCCCAATATGAATCAATTTGTACTGCTGAACCAAATTCAACTTTCAATATTAATTATCAAAGTTGGATCTCATAAGTCATCACCGTCTAACAGTGACAGAAACAATTATGGTTTAGCCTTATTTTGAGAAAAGAGAACAATGACCTAAGTATATGAATTATATTAAGCCTAAAGACTTAGACTTTAGTGTGAAGGTTCTTCCACTATTTTATTTAAATTGGTAGCCTCTACGTCTAATTAGAAAAATTACTTCAATTTTCTAGTAAGTACTAGAATTCACATAGACTATACACAAGCCCGACTTTGGTCGGCCAACCCATGTGCATCTACAGATAGGTTCATTAACTAATTATTTCTTCAAACAACTTCTAGTAATTTAATTTTGGCCCAAAATCCTAATTAGTAGGCTTTGACCTCCATTGTAAAGATCCAGTTAGGTCCAACCATTAACATGACCATACTTGATCCATCTAACCAATGAATGATTAAGCCCATCTTTGGTTGGCCAACCTAACCACCATTAGAGAGACACTTCCAAGTTATCATAATATGAATGATAATTCGATTAGTCAATAAGCATCAAGCCTTTGGGCCTCCAATGATTATTGAATTAATGGACCCATTATCATCCAACTTAATGGGAGGCTATGACTCAGTTATCTCTACAATGTTATCATTTTAAGGACCTAATAATTTTAAAGAATTTAAAATATTAGTGATTTAAGGATAGAAAGGACATGGACCAATTTGCTCTCACTAACTTCACCAAGTCAAGTCCTCCCACTAACTTCTCAAGTCTTGGACAAAGACTAGGATCAACATCAGTCCATGGGCACCAAGATCAATCTCACTAAATAAAATCAGTCTCACTGATTTTTTATGTCACATGGGTTAGCATGAATCAATGAGCAACCTAATCAAGAACTGATTAATCATATAGGTTAGGTAAGTAAGATCGATGAGAGTGCCTGGCAAGGCTTGCCTTAGACACCATCAAAAATAGCTAGGTAAGCAGAGCTGCCAATTAAAAGCCACCGATCTAGGATGCCAGACTTACCTTAGATACCAATCAATTTATCAGCTTTGATTTGATCCACCTAAAGACTCGGGCTCGACCACTAAGCCACGATCATTATCTATTTGCTAGATGTATGGACTTTGGTCAACTATAACTATTGAAGTGACCTATAGAAATGATCTAATCCTAATTAACTATTAATTAGATTTGATCAATTTTTTAACTTAGTTCATATTTAATCTAACCCTAGGTCTAACCCAGTTAAGGATCTGATCAAAGCTAACCCATTATCCTTTAACCCATGTTTTATAAAATTATCTTAGGATCTTCAAATCATAAATCTAGATCCTAAACAATCACTTAATCCTCAATTAAGTTCAAAGCTTATGGGTTTAGGTTTATGGAATCTCAGAACTAATTTTTGATTTAATCATTTGAAATATTTTTAAATTGGTAAATAATTTACATTGAATCATACTCAATATTTGGTTTTAGATCTAATTTATTTTAATATTTTGATCATGTCCTAGGGTTTTAAATCTAGAATTTTGTAGAAAGTAAGTTCTTAATTTAAATTCTACAAAATAAATATATCATATACATTCTTGATTCAAAATAAAAGTTATATATCCACATATGCAATAATAGGATCTAGATCTAAACATAAAACACATCATATGGATCAGATCATAAACCATTTAAAGTTAGATTTAAAATCTAAAAATAAATCATAAATTATTTTAGATCTCATCTAACATATTTATAACTTAGATTATTCAGGTCAGCACATACTAGGACAACCTCTTCACTGTAAAGGATAAACCTTACAACAAGACAACCTTATAACAATATGTGCAATCTAATATTATTTAGATCTAATCTAAATAATCTAAAATAAATTTAATATCTATTTAATTTTAGATTTAAAATTAAAAAATAAATCATAAAATTACTTAGATCATATCTAACTTATTCATGATTCAAGAATAGATCAGCACATACTAGGACAACCTCTCCACTATAAGGGGTAGACCTTACAGCAGGACAATCTTATAGCAGTATGTGCGATCTTTAGAGTATTATTTTTTAAATTTAATTTAATACAAATATGATCATGTTAAACAAACCAAGATGCTCTGATACCACTATTAGAAAATATGTAGGATTTCATGCATGAATTTTAAAATCTTTTCAAAATATAACATAGCAAAAATTATAAATTAAATTATTTAATCTACAAATGCATATAATCAAATTACTAAATCCTACAACTAGGACCTATAATATATCATATTATATTTTAAATCAAAAAATAAAAGGTTTGATACTGATCAAATCAATATCCTAGATCTAGAACGATTTTAGATCTAAAACCTAGATAGCATCTAGGTGAGAGAAAAGATCAGATCTCTTACTTTTGCATGGGTCGAGAACTCCATGATTGACTTTTGTTGTTCTCTTTGATGTTGCACATATCTTGGACCTCTACAAGTGATCCACACGAGGCTACAACAAAATCGAAGGTTCGTCGAATGAAGATCCAATTGAAGTACTAGCTTCTCGCGGATCCCTCCAAATGGTTAATTTAAAATTTATTCTTTGGATCACTTGGATACTCCAAGAGATAAAGAATATGAGGAGAATTAAAGAAGAAATTCAACTCTTGAATCTCTCAAAAATCAAAAATTAAATAGTTAAGAAAGATCCTAAGAGAAGACACATCTTCTCTTTTTAGGATATCAACCGTTGATATCCTAAACGGATCTCCATACCTGGACGAGAAGAGACCTTCTCCTCTAGAATATTTTCATATTTCTAGATCTCTTCCTTTTTTATTTTTCTTATAGAAAAATTATACATAAATTAAGAAGAAAGAATTCTCAAAAGAATCCTAAGAGAAGACTATCTTCTCTTTATTTTCCTCTCATTAGGGTATGATCAAATCATGTCAAAAAAGATCACCATGCCCCAATTCCTTGGAGCATACTTCACACACCCTCTTTCTCTCTCTCTCTCTCTCTGATTTTTATCATATAAAAATCACAAAGAATAAAGAAGAAAATAAACATTGAAAGAGAAATAGATGAGAAGACATTCTTCTTACCTTTGTCTTCATCAAGACATGAACCGTTCATGTCTTAATTAAGATTTTTTCTCCAAAGATGTAGGTACCGCAAACCTCCATGGCAACTCTCCTTTTCCTTCTGGTTTTATGGTGGTTCTTCCAAAATTTTTGATGCTCAAAAATCATAGAAGGAGGCATCCCCAAACCAATGTAAGACTAGGTCAAAACTAGGGAAGTGTTTTAGTGGATTTGGGCTCTATATGATAGAGTCCTTGGGGCGTCCAACTCTTGGAAGCCCACTCCCAGGTTTTTTTGCATGAGAAACAGTAAGGAAACACCCAAAAATTAGGAAATTAGTGGTGCACATGATAGAGGGAGGCATGGAGAAATTTTCATATAGAGAGGAGGTATTTTGGATAACTAGGACTCTATCAAATAGAATCCTATGCACAACCACTTTCCAATTTTGACATAGTTAATTACTAAATCAAAAACATCAGATTAAGAGGGTGTGGGGACCTTTCCTAGGTGAGGAATAAATCATGTAGAAATCTGGAAACAAATACGTGGGTGTGGGCTTTCTAAAGTGGCGCAAGGAAGAAGATGGAATCCTAGTCTAACTAGGATTCTCTTATACACTAGGTCAAACCCATTTGGACCCAATCCAAAATATGATTTAAGTCAACCAAATTAATAGAAAATTCTAATCTAATTATGAGTCTAATTAAATAATATTTAATTAAATTTAAATTAGATTTAATTTTTAATCAAATTAAAAATTAGATGCACTCAAGTTCTAGTCGAACGGAAACTTGTTCTCCCTTGTAATTGGCTTATCTAATAAATCAGTTAGACTAAATTAATTTAAATCCAAACTAATTTTAATTGAATATAATTTAATTAGACTTGATCTCAGTCTAATTGCTCAATCAGATTGAGCTAATTAGCAATCTAATTGCTAATTGATCCTCCTGCAACACTTGCATTAGGTCAAACATCAATCGTATTGATTTTTTGATCTTAGAATAATTCTCAATCATTGATCAACCATCTGATCAGGTTACAACTTTTTATGTGTGTGATCCCATAGGTTTGAACGTAAGCCTGTAGCATAGGAATCAATTTCTATACTAATTAAAGTAACCATCTAACAATGGTTCCCGATGTTCGGATAGGTCAAATATATGCAAAGCAACATTCTTAGAACCCTGACCCATGGTTACCATATAATTCATTCCTATAACCAATAATGCTCAAGATGACTTTGAGTATGCTATCAACACTCATATAAGTCATCTCTATTGTGTCTCAAAATTTTGCAAATCTCGTGATTCCTTATGAGGATTACCCAAGCCTAGATTTTGCTAAATTGAAACATAATGAGACATTCTCTTCCTGAAGCTTGTCAGGAGTGGTCAATTTCATCTTGACTCACACACTAATTTCATAAGTACTTGACTGTACCTAAAAATCTTTCAAACCTATATTAAAAATATAGACAGTTCGACACCAAAGTATAGTGAGTTGCTTGCAAGCCACCATGGTAAGCTCAGGTCGAAGGGATACTTATATCCATTGGCCTTAGCTAGCTACTTTTGATAGTAGAGTGCTACATTGGTCATGTTCAGTGTAGATGTACTCCTACATCTCACCTAGATGCCATACCAGTATCTCTACACTACCTGGTTATGGGGACAATCAATGCATATGGCATACAATGACCTACACTCGATAAGTTATCGTTCTTATTAATAACTCATCATTTGGTCGTGAACAATTTTAGAACCATCCAATAAATCCTTCTTTATCGATTGATTATGGTTCTAAGAACTTCATCATAATTTAGTAGTTCATTTAAGAAAGATAGAAATTCTATGATGATTCAGCCAAATAACTATTATTATTAGATAATTTATATACTAATTCCAATCATCTATCACTTAGATGATTGGCTTTAGGATACATTTCTCAATAACCTAAATGAGTTCAGCATCATAGAGGTGAAGGAGATATTCAAGAACCTAAAGAGGGCAAAAACAAAAGATGGGATCAAAAGTTAGAGTCTAGAATGGAGAGCCACGGTGTACAAGCAAAAATGACCCAGGGGAGGAAAGCAAGCTCGATCGCTCAGCCCAAAAAGTCTTAGTTCATACTTCAAGGGTATCCCATATCGGATTCTTATCATAGCAAGGTCCTTAGGATGAAGTAAATAAGGAATGGTCCCAGGGACAAAGGAGACGCGAGGTCCCTCTATAAGATCGATGGATTCCTTAAGACCTATGTCCATCAAGTCTAAGTAGGCCAGGCTCCTAGAACCAGTCAATTAGGACCCCGTAGAAGACATACGAATCAAACTAAAACTTAAGAAAAGTCTTTAAAAATTAAAAAAAAAAAGAAGGCGAAGCCTCCCAGAAAAACTGATGGGTCAAAGATTGAAAAGCATCAAAATAACTAAGAGAAAGTTTGGGCACTAACATAGAATGGTTCGAGATGGCAAGAAGGCAACCAATGGGATGCGAAATGAACAAGAAGCGTTTATGGCCAAAGAAAATTGCAGAAGGGGTCGAAGCTATTGGACGGGAAGAAGGTAGAGACTCGGAAGATGAAGAAAACTCAAGAATAGAATAAGGCGCTCGAGGGGAGGAAAGAATGTAAATACATGAGGGAGATCCGAGGCAATTATAATTGCAGGTTCTCCTTACTTGATCTTCATTGGACGCATGTCCCACTTATCGTGGTGGAACCAGGTGGCTGACAAGGCCTTGATGATGCAGTACCTTGAGCACCACTTCAGCGAGAATTTTGAAATTCCATCTTTTTGAATCATCTCATATTGAAGAAGCATCGATGCCAGCATAGATAATGTGAAAATTCTCTGCCTTATGGAAGTGGGAAGATCGAAAAGAACTTCAGCACTCGCATTTGTACTCTCTTCTTTTGAACTTTGAACTTGGAAGTGGGAGAACTAGTGTTGGTGATAAATCCGTTCTTGCCGAAGTTCGACAAGATGCCCAACCTTGGGATAATCCCATCTAACTGTGGCGACCATGATTGAACTTCAACTGTATGAATTTTGGCTCTAATTCACCCTAGGATGGTCGACCTCCAACCCGTGCATGCTGAATGATCTTCTCAGCTTTGATTACCAGATCTTTAAGATAACTACAAAACTTGAAGGGCATCTCAGACCTCATCTGGACAAACTTGAATAGTGATGAAAGTCGTCTAAGTAGTTAGCTAAGCATTTGGCTAAGTGCTCGATCCTTGCATAGTCTAGCCAGGCCGACCTCGAAGCTGGCCTAGCTCCTTTTCAACTGGATCTCCATCAAGCTGAATCTCACCATTATGGTTGGGTTTGATGTTAGAAGTCCTGGACCAATAGAGCTTCCCCTCAGAGGAGCTCCTATACCAAGCTGTAAGTTGC
Source organism: Cocos nucifera (assembly GCA_006176705.1). Lineage (NCBI taxonomy): Eukaryota > Viridiplantae > Streptophyta > Magnoliopsida > Arecales > Arecaceae > Cocos > Cocos nucifera. The sequence goes on from QRFJ01004842.1 coordinate 58,673, forward strand.
AAATCTTGGCATTCCAACACCAAGAACCTTGGGTGTGTAGGCTAGAGTAAATCCAAACTTTGATCCTATAGATTTTGACCACAGTCCTAAATTGGTGAATCCACCGCCCCTTTCAACCCTCCACCTAGAACAATTATCTACTCGTAGATGACCTTGAAGATAGCTGAACTTTAAAGGAGTAGTTAAGACTCATCAGAGCATTCTGAGCATGTGCGCCTATCCTAGCTATCAGCCAGCCCTTAATTGCTATTGATCTAGATGAAATCCCTTCGGCCTCCAAATAGACTTTTTTCAGTCATCGAGCAGACTCCTTCCAGTTGAACTCCTTTCAATCAGAGCTCCCTTTTGGTGGTTGAGCTGACTACCCTTATATTTTGAGCATCGATTGAGTAGACATAGATAGTAGAAGGACCTCGTCATCTACACAAGTTCAACTGCCAACCCAGTGAATGTCAGCTAACTTGTGGACAACCTCAAAAATAGCCAAACCTTTCCATAAGTATGGGGGTGCAAAGCTCTAAGTGATTTACTCACAAGCGTAACAATCCTAACCGAACTACGGCTATTAATTTTCAATAGACTGGCAAGACACGATAACGAACACCATCCTTTGTAACAAACTTTACGTGGCTCTGAACGGCCCACTAATAGTTAGTTACGACTGCCACCATTAGTTTGTTATGAGCTCCGCCTATATAAAGGATCCTCCAATTATGTTTTCTCACTAAGCTCTCATACTCTGCTCGATACTCTATTCATTTTCTCCTGAGCACTCCATTTTTGTTGGTGGAGGACTAACTTGAGCGTCGGAGGGTCCTACCGAAGCCACCCACCTTTGATCTGTACTTCATCATATAGATCCTATCGGTGGCCTCATCTCTTCCCACTCTAATGACTCTAGCATCAGCACAATTTTCTGCACCAACAATTGGAGATAAAGTAAGCTTCTTAAGTTTAATTAATTTCATGTATCTAATTTAGTTTCATAGAATCCTTTGTTTGAAAGTGATTGTGCATATTCATCTTTAAATTAATTTAAGGGTATAATCTATTAATCAAGATAAGATTGGAATTTGATCACCCTTCTTAGGCCCATAAATAATCAACCAGCATTTAGCATTAACCTAAGCCTTTAATTTTAAAATCAATTAGACATCGGCCCTAGGAACTCGAGCTCATTAGTACAAGAAATCCTAAATGTTAAAGTAGGTTAGGATTAGTCAGTTTGACTGGTGTCTAAGATAAGTGATTCAAGGACTACATTTTGAAGGAAGGTTTTTACTTAATTGATTTCGTTAGCTTATCTGACCAAGATAATTGGTGTCTAAAAGAAGCAATGGGGGGGCTCCCACCGATCTTATACTTATCTAGCCAGTTGAGTGGCTAATCTTATACTTATAGGGCTTGAAGGTGATCTTGATAGTTAGAAGCTATCTTGATCTAGGATAACTTTTAGTTAGGATTGACAGCCTAACTTGATTGCTAACTACAAATATCAAACCTAATTCTTCTCTCTCTTCTTGGCTCTAGGACTCCTTAAAATCTTTTCATTAGAGCTCATCTTTTTTTTCCTTTTCTCCTTCAAAAGTAAAATAAAAATAAATTTAAATTAAATTAAAAAAAAAATTTAAAAAAAATAATAAAATAATCTAAAAAAATTCTGAACCACATATTAGGGTTGCACTAGCATATGCACAGTAAGAGATCACTTTTTCTGACCTAGTTGAATCTAATCATAAAATTGAACGACTGATCCATATTAAATCTAATAGTCAAATGGCTGAAAATTTTAGAGAACCACCTAGCCAGATGAAGGAATATTTTATTTCTTCCATCTATAACTCATCAGCTTGTATCCATTAACCTAATATCTCTATACTTCACTATGAGATTAAGCTGACCACAATCCAGATGCTTCCATCTTTCTATGGAAACATCAATGATGATCCTTATAAGTATCTAGATGAGTTCTTAGAAATTTGCTCTACGGTGAGGATTTAAAATTTTACTGATGATGCTCTTAGACTAATTTTATTCTCTTTTTCATTAAAAGACAAAGCCAAGTACTGGCTTGCAACAATAAGGAGATCAATCCAAACTTGGACTAAATTACAATATGAATTTCTTAAGAAATTTTATTTCATAGGCCGAACCAACACCATGAGATGAGCCATCTCTGGATTTGCTCAGCTTTTAGGAAAACAAATTCATGAGTCATGGGTGAGACTTAAAAAACATCTGAGAAAATGCCCACACCATGGTCTATCTAACTAGCAAATAGTTCAAGCTTTTTATGAGGATTTAGGATACCAATATAAATAAATGGTAGATGCATCCTATTAAGGTGCATTCATGAGTAAAAGTGAGGATGAAGCCAATGCCTTATTTAAAATCCTGAGTAAAAACTCAATCAATCATGCTTCATTATCTTTCTACCAAATGCAAGTAAAAATTTACAATCCAAAATCTAGTACTAAGGTTGACATGAACCTAATAAATTATAGATGGTGGGGTGCTCCCAAATCTTACGAGGCCACAGGAGGAGCTAAGGTATAGGCTCTAGGGAGACTAGGATAGGTATGGTCCTAGGGCTAGGACAGGAGTTGTCCTAGGGTGGAGGCGGTGTTTAGCCCTCTACGAGCTTGAGGTCCAGGTGTTAAGGACCTTAAAAGGCTTGGTTGATGCTTCAGAGATTTGAAACACAAGGTAGAGTAAGAAACCAAAGTTGGAGAATGAAGACTGTAGAGAAGGACTTCTTTTACAAGTTAGCTAGCTCAGTCTGATACTGGGTCAGCTAAGTCTCAGTGGATAGGCTAAATAGAGAGATGCATGTTCGGGATGCAGGCATGACACACAACTCGATCGACTCAATTTAAAACTGAGTCGATCCAGTCCTAGGTTAGTCGGCTTAGTGCACGAGCAGAATTATGTGAGGGTTTGTTTGGGGCTAGGATAGAGACTTATCCTAAGGGTATTAAGGCCTGGTTTGATGGATCTTAAGGGGGCTAACTCATGTATGGGTCGGGTTTACATCCAAGGGATGAGAGCATGTGAGACATGGGTACACATGGACTCAATGAGTGCTTTCATGTATTGGATTAGCCTAGATGAGTTTTTGAGCTAGGGTTTATTAGGATTCATGTAGAAATCTTAGAATATATAAATCTGGGTATTATAACTTTTACAATAAGAATGAAATATAATTGAGCTTTTTTTCTTAACTCTCTTCTCTCTTCTCTCTAGTTCCAATATTAAAATCATAGACTCCATCCTCTTCTCTCTTCCTTCTTAGATCTTCTTTAGATTGCTAGATTAACACTTAGGTTCATGCAAGAGATCACATCTATGGCTGTGGTCCTAAGTAGCCATAGGTATAACAGTTGGTATCAGAGCTCAGTTGAGCATGAAGGAGGAAATAGGTCAAATTTCAGTAAAGATTAGTAGTGAGGTTAAGATCTAAGGCTTTTCTTTAGGCTTCAAGAGGAAGGAAGTGATCTAAGGGCTGCTATCCACAATCCCTCATCGAGGTAATTTTTAGATCTAACTATTAGCTATTTTTGACTCAGTTTGATCATGGAGAACAGCATGTTGAAGGTAGGTTTAGAGAAGTTTGATAGTAAAGGAAGTTTCATGATGTGGAAGGTTAGGATAAAAGATCTACTGATTTAGATGAGGTTGGATTCGACCTTGGAGGATAGGCTGGAGGAGATGATAGATAAGAAGTAAAAATTCTTGGAGAAAAGGACATGTGTCATGATTAGGGCTTGTTTGGTAAATGAGATTTTGTATGGTATGTTAGAGGAGAAGACACCAAAGGATTTATAGTTGAGGTTAAATTAGTTGTATATGGAAAAGAATATGTGCAATAAGTTGATGCTGAATAAACAACTATAGAATCTTCGAATGCAGGAGGGCAAAGATATTGTGGGGCATATTCAACAGTTTGACCGGATGAGCATGGACTTGCTCAACATAGGGGTAGATCTTGAAAAGAAGGACAAAGGTCTGCTATGTTCGCTATCCGGGAGCTTCGATCTATTGGTAACTATACTAGTGTATGGTACGGAAACACTAGTGTATGAGAAAATCATATCAGTGCTAAGGTCCAACGAGAAGCGAGAATGGATGAGGAAGAGGGAAGTCTTCCAAGAGGGTCTTGTGGTTTCAAAAAGGCCTAGGAAAGAAAAGAAGAAGGGTGTGAAGAGGGGTAGCATGGGGTCCAAGAGATACTTCAAATATGGTGAAGCAGGGCACTTTAAGCGATAATGTCCCCTTTAGAAGAAGTGTAAGAAAGGAGAAAAGTCAGACTCCATTAGTTCAGTCATTGAGAGTGAAGAGTCAGATAAGCTCTTGGAGGTCTCGAAGGAGCCTGTGGGGTGCAGTGTATTCGAGATGGCTTCAAAGGGGTCCACAAAGTGCGAAGGATCCGAAAGAGCAGTGACGGTGTTCGAGAAGTAGTGGCAGGCCCACCAGTAAAGTGTTGAATGGTTGACCTCGGGTTGCTCGGGTATAGGGTCAGCTTCTATAGCATCAAGAAGACTTTAGTTTTAAGTGGAGCATGAGGTAGAGGTGGCTTCACAGATGGAGTGAGAAGTGACACAAGTTCATAGTGGAGGGGTACAGATGGAGGAGCTATATCCCAGCACCAGTGCTAGAGCTATATAGATCTAGGTGGTGCAGATGGTGAAGGGAGGTAGGTATGACTTTGATAGGACTATGTCAGGTGGAGCATCAAAGTATGCAGTGAGTGCCGGTATAGGAATGCTATGTGATCTCCAAGAAAGTTTAGGATAATTGATGTGGCTGCCAAGCAGAAGGATATCTATAACTCCAAAGGTGGTGCAAAGAAGCAAGCCAAAATCTTCAGCGGTGGAAGCCGTCATCTTAAAGGCCTCAAAGAGAGCTTAAAAGCTAAAAAAGGATAGTGGTGGCAAGGTGAGCACAACGAGCTGTCAGGACATGCAAGGATAACAGTATCGTGCAGGAGGATGTTGCTAGATATGCAAAGGCTTAGGCGCACCATGATGAAGATTGTAAATGGTGTGGTGCTTCCAAGCCTTGGGAGGCCACGGGAGGAGCCAAGCTATAGGCTCCGAGGAGACCAGGACAGGTATGGTCCTAGGGCTAGGACAAGAGTTGTCCTAGGATGGAGGCAGTTTTTAGCCCTCCATGGGCTTAAGATCTAGGTGTTGAGGACCTTAGGTTACTTGGTTGGTGCTTCTGAGACTTGAAACTCAAGATAGAGCAAGAAACTAAGGCCGGAGAATGAAGACTGTAGAAAAGAGCTTCTTCTGCAGGTTAGCTGGCTTAGTTTGATACTGGGTTGGCTAAGTCTCAGTAGATAGGCCAAATAGAGAGGTGCGCATTTGAAACTACAGGCATGCCACGCAACTAGATCGGCTTAGTTTAAAACTAAGCCCACCCAGTCTTAGATTAGCTAGCTTAATGCTAAGACTAAGCTGGCTCAGTGCACGGGCAAAGTTATGCGAGGATCTTTTTAGGGCTAGGATAGGAACTTATCCTTGGGATCTTAAGGCCTGATTTGAGAGGTCTTAAGGGACCTAATCATGTATGGATCGGATTTAAATCCAGGGGATGTGTGAGATGTGTGATAATCTATAGCTATGGCAAGTGCACCAATCGATCAAGTAATAAAGTAAATTAGTAGAGTATCGTCCCTAGAGGATTGAAAAATAAATACTGAAAAGCACTTTCCTATGCTTTATTTAGAAGACCGATTTATGAGAATAAGAAATTAAAGAATAAAATAAAGAAATAATTAAAAATTTTTAGGAAATAGAGAGAGTATAATTATTAGAATTTTAAACTTAAGAGTAATGTGTTATTAAGGCAATCCGTTCACCAACTCAGTCAATATAATATTTAGATTATTAGATTAATTTTATTTCATGTGACGGTGGAGTCTCCTAATTTATTTACTATCCTTTGGTCCAGACATAGCGAAACTATCAATATTTATTAATTACCCTTTGGTCTAGGTATAATTTAAATAAATACTAATGCATTAAGTTTTATGAAACCCTCTAATTAAGATACGCTGTGTCCAAAGCACACTAAAATTCCCACATGCATATGAATTCTAATTTGATTCATAATATAAGGTATATAATCAAGAAGCAATAACATAGATGCACTTGGTCTGTAACATCTATGTTCATCAAATCAATTAGAAGATGGCCGGTAATCTAAAAGCATTAAGATTAGATTTATATACTCCTCATGAATAAAATTTAAAATTAAAAATAAATCATACCGAATATTGCATCAAAAGAATGGCTACACCTTAACCTTAGTAAAAGAAAATTTAGTTCATGATAACAAGTTCAAAAATAGCAAATAAAATAAAAAGCCTAAAGAAATTAGATTGTTTGATTGCTGAAATTGATTGTCTGTCGCTTTTGGTATGGAGAACTTGGTGAAGAAGAAGAAGCTCCTTGATCACTATTCTGATTATCGGAAGAAAAAATTAAAACCCCTTTCCTTTCTCTAAAAAATCTTTCTTCTCTTTCTACCTCTCTCCTCTCTCTCTTCTTTTTCTTTATCTTTTTTTTTTACTATCTCCCCTCTCTCTCTTTTTTTTTCTTTTTATTTCTCTCACTCTCCCTTCTTACGGCAATAACAGGTAGCCCTCTCTTTTTGTAGGCTAAGAGGAGGATTTTCCATCAAAATCCTCTTGAAATTAGGTTTAGAACTCTTAATATAAGTCAAATTAGGACCCTAGATGATTCTGACAGTTGGATATCAATCAAATGATCTAAAAATCACTTAAAAACCTTTTAAAATATCACAGATCAAGTCAGAATTCATTGCAGCTATTGGATCAGTTGTTGGATTGAATCTAGGCCATCAGATCGTGCATAGAGAAGCCTCTGATCTTTAGTTTAAGGTCGGGAAGAATCTCAGTCGTTGGATCTCGATCGGAAGCTGCGGATGCCATTCGTCAGCACATGCATTTTGATCGTGCAATCAAATCTCAGTGAAAGGCACCCATCGTATCAGATAAAATTTCCAAATTGCCCTCTATAGACCATGCACGAGCCTGGTGTTGCATAGACCGCCGCATTCTTCAACCAATCAAAGTGCGCTTCTCCATGTGAAATCCTTAAAATGTCCTCCAATCGATCTATCGTGCATCAAAAAAAATGCTGACATCAGCGCTACATCAGCGATTCGGTCTGCTCGGTGCGGTCGAATCGGGCGGTCTACTGAGCCAATTTTTCTGAACCAGTTTGAATCGGACTGACTTTTTTTTTGTGAAATTCAATTTCGGGCTCGTTTGAAGTCCATTTTGTCTGAAATTTATTTCATCTGAACTAGAAAAATAAGATCTTCATATTGGTGCCTTCTTTCCTATATAAGATTAATAAAAGTATCAATTTTTAAAAAAATAGATTAATTTATTTTATAATTTAATACTTTTATTAGGTGAGATACAGTCAAGCTAGCTTGGCTCCTGACAAAGCTGGCTCAATGGTGGTGAATAAAACTAGATGGGGTTTTCTGTTTGGGATCTTAAGGCCTTATCGAATAAGATATTAAAGTGGTTAATTCATGTATTGGGTTAGCCTAGGAGAGTTCTTTTAGTTGGAGTTTAGATTTATTAGGGTCCATATGGTATAGCAGAAATCCTAGGGTATATATGTTGGGAATTAGGTCCCAAAGCCAATCGACAGCTTGTTGACGATTAAGATATTATAATTGATTTATTAATTAATGAAAAATATTTTGACATCTTTTTTTATCACAAGTTTACATCTTCTAATGAACTCCATTATTACGATGAAGTCCTTATGACTATTTAGTTTCAATAAAGAGAGGATTTATCGATTAGTCCTTAAATTTGTTCGCGACCAAATGATAGGCTGTTAATTAGGATGACAGCGTCTATCGAGCATAGGTCGCTATATGCCATATAGGTTGGTTGTACCCTTAATCAAGGTGTATGGAGACACTGGTATGGCATACAGATGAGATGTATGGGTACATCATCATGGAACATGACCAACTCCAAAGCATTCTGCTGTTGAGAATGTCTCTGATGGGATATAGGTATAAGTATCCATTAGATCTGAGATCACCTCAGTGACTTGCAAGCAACTCACTGTACTTTGGTACCAAACTAACTAAATTACTAATTCAGCAATGGAAGGCTTCTAGACATAGTCAAGTACTTGCAAACTCAAAGTGTGATCAAGATGGAATTGACTACTCCAAGAGTTGGAGAAGAATGTATCATTGTATTTCAATATAGCAAAACCTTGGCCAGGGTAATCCATCAGATGGATTTGATATTTTGAAAAATAATATGAACAACCTAATTAGAGTTGATAGTTGAACTCTGAGGTGTCCTACAAGCATTGTGGTCAATGGGATGAATTATATGAAAACTATATCTGCATGAGTTCTAAGGATGGTATTCTACACCTTCGACATATCTGACCGTCGGATATAATTGCTAGATGGATCACTTCGATTGGTATAAAAATTTATTTCCTATGCTACCAACTTAGGTTCAGACCTATGAGGTCACACACATTAGAGCTTACATGATCTGATCAGATGGTTGATCAATGATTAAGAATTGTTCTAGGGTTAAACAATCAATACGATTGGTGTTTAACCTAGTGCAAGTTATTATAGGAGGATCGATTAGCAATTGGATTACTAATTGAGCTTAATTTGATTAAGTCAAAAGGACTAAGATTAAGTTCTAATTAAATATGATTTAATTAGATTTGGTTTGGGCTTGATTGGATCAAGTCTAATTGATTTTATTGGATAAGCCAAGTGCAAGGAAGAACTAGTCCTAGTCTAACTAGGACTTCAGATTAACCCAATTTTCTAATTTGATTAAAAAAGAAATTAAAATTAAATTTAATTTAATATAATTTAATTAAGTTCTTAAATGGATTAGGATCTTATTTAATTAGGGTTGGATTTAATCTTGATTTTATTTGGTTAAAAGATCTTGTTTGACCAAGTCAAAATAGGAGTCCTAGTATGACTAGGACTCCCTATCTCCTTGCGCCACCCTAGTCCCAAAGCCCCCCATACCTATTTTTTAGATATTTTTCATGGAAAATCCCTTTCTTCCTAATTTTCATGCTCTCTCTCTTCCTCTAAGTCATATTTTGAAGTTTGGTGGAAGACCAAGTCAAAGGAGGAATTGGTTTTGCTTAGGATTCTATGAGATAAAATTCTTGTTGACCAAAACATCTTCCTTTGAGTGCTGCCTTCTCTTTTAATTAATTCTTCTCTTATTCTATGAAAATAATCTTTTTTTTTGTGCACCCTCCCTTGCGGGTCCATGCCAAAAATTATGAAGGAGGCGCCCAAGAGTTTGGTGCCCCAACCACTTTCCATGTTTGGATATTCCTAGTCTAGGAATTTAACCTAACTTGGGCTCTTCCTTTTCTCTATTTATTAGATAAATTTTATTCTAATTTTTTCATAAAAGATAGAGCTTTGGGAGAGATTTGGGGTGTGAAAAAATTAGAGGAAGAGGATCCTTGGGCATGGGGTTTCCTTAGGCACCAAACTAGGTGTCTAGGTGAGAGAAAATAGAAGAAGAAGAGGGTCTTCTTCTAGGGCTGTTTTATTTTCAAGCTCTCCTTCTTTCTTTTGAGTTTTTTTTTTGAGAGAGTCTCAGATTAGAAAACTCTCATCTTTCTTCTAAAATTTTGGAGAGTCCAAATTTTGAAGAAGGGAGCATCGGATCGACCGTCGAAGAAGGATCAGCACAGTGCTAGCATGCTGTGCTGATTTCCTACATCAAACTTTAGATCAAAGATCATAGGCTCGTGTGGACGACTCCTAGAGGCTGGACATGTATGCGGCTCGTGACTTCATCCTCAATCCTGGATCAGTAAGTTAGAATGTCTAAACTTGCTCAGATAATAGATCTGATCTAGAAACTTCATACCTACATTTGATGTAGTATAAATCTAGGTTGATTTGATCAACCTTTTTCTTTCTTATTTGATTTTAATTTTTGATTTAATATCATACCATAATCATGTAATAGATCTAAAATCTAGATATTTACATAATTATTTAAATAAATTTTAGATTTATTTAAGTCTTCTGCTGTAAGATCTTGAAAAAGTTTCAAGATCTACCTATGAAATTCTAGATCTGGTTCCTTCAATTGGTATCAGAGCCTAGGTTTTTATTACATGATTTTTTTATGCAGATCTAGATTATTTTCTAGATTAGATATAATTTATAATCTAATTATTAAATCTAAAAAAGTAAAATATTTTAGATTGCACGGACTGTCATAAGGTTGTCCTGTTGTAAGGTTTATCCCTTATAGTGAATAGGTTATCCTAGTACGTGCTGATCTAAAATATTGATCATAAAATTTTAGATTAGATCTAAGAGATTTTATGATCTAATTAAAAATATTTTAATCTAATTTCAATCATCATAAATATGTTAGATTTGATCTATGGAAATTTATGATTGATTATTATTGAAACTATTTTAATTACATGAACCTATTTAGATTAGATCTAAAGTAGTTTTATGTTTATTTTACTTGCATATTGATTATGAATCAAATATACAATTTGATTGATAGAACCACATTGTAAAAATATTTTACAAATATGAAAATCATTTTCAAAAAGTTGAACCCCAACCCCCAGCCCAAAACCTAGTTGAGAATTAAGAAGCTGATTGATTAGGATCTAGGATTGTGAATTGAAGATCTTAAGACACAAATCATAACACATTGGGTTAAATTGGTTAGTGAGGATTAGGTCCATTAATTAGTTTAGACCTAGGGTTAGATTAAAGAATGGACTTAATTAGAGAATTGACTAAATCTAATCAATTGTTATCTTAGATTAGGTCAAGGATTTTCTAGATTAATTACAATAGTTGTAGTTGGTCAAGTCCATGTCTTTAATAAGACCCAAGATGGACTTGATTCTTGTCTACGCGATCTAGCACAAACTGTAAGGTTGATCTAATTGAAACTAATTAAACCAGTTGGTATCTAAGGTATACCAGACCAGTGGTTTTTAATTGACAGCCCACTTACCTGGCCAATTCTGATGGTGTCTAAGGCAAGCCTGGCAAATCTTTTCACTGATCGAACTTACCTAGCCTCTTGGTGAGATTATGTTTTGATCGGATCGCTTGACTATTCGAGCTACCCCATGTCAGCTAGGTAAATCAGTTTGACTAATTTAGGTGCTCCTAGACCAGCCTATTAATGATCTTCCTTAAGCTGACTTGGTGAAGTTAGTGGAAGGATCATGACAAGCTGGTTAATCTAACCTACTCACTTCTATAAATAAATACTCTAAAATTATTAGGTCCATAAAATGAAATAGTTATATGATAACTGGATCATAGCCTCCCACTAAAGTGGATGATAATGGGTCCATCAATTGGATAATCATTAGAGGCCCAAAGGCTTGGTGCTTATCAGTTGATGAAATTATCATTCATTATATGATCTCTTGGATACATCTTTTTAAATGATGGTCAGGTGGGCTAACCAAAGTTGGGCCTGATCATTCAATGGTTGGATGGATCAAGTATGGTCATGTTAATATTTGGATCTAACTAGACCTTTTTCTGAGAAGGCCAAAGCCAACTGATCAGGGCTTGGGGCAAAATTTAATTATCAAAAATTATTTAGAAAAATAATTGATTATTTACCTATCCTTAGATGTACATGGATGGGCCAACCAAAGTTGGGCTTGTGTATAGTCTATGTGGATTCTAGTACCCACTAAGAAATTAGGGTAATTCATCGAATTGGTGGTAGAGGCTATCAATTCGAATAAAATAGTGGAAGAAACCTTTTGATTAAAGTCCAAATCTTTAGGTTTAATGAATCAATTACTAATTAGATTTTGGTTTTCTTTTATGCTAACATGGCCACTTCTCTATTGCTCTGATCATTGTTGGATAATGATAAGTTGGTGGGATCCAACTTTGGTAGCTGGTACCAAAAGTTGAAGATTATCCTAGAGCATGAACGGATCCTATATATGCTGACGAATCCTACACCTAAGGAGCCAGCTGTCAATGCACGTGGAACAGTCAAAGATACCTATCAAAAGTGGCTCGATGATTGAACCATGGTGTGCTGCATTATGCTGGCTGTGATGAGCGACGAGTTTAATCACAAGTTCAAACGAAATGCTTCAAGTATTGGAGGATTCTTTTGGCAAACCTGATGATGTTGAGAGGCACAAGACTAGTTGTGCCATCTTCAATGCCAGAATGCGGGATGGTGCCTCTGTCATTGATCATGTATTATACATGATCGAGCTGATAGAGCATTTGAGCAAGCTCGGCTTTCTCTTAAATAAACAACTTAGGAAAGATGCAATACTGAACTCGCTGTCCAAGTCTTATCTCCCATTCCTTACGCATTATATAATGTCAAAGATTAAAGTGGACTACCACAGGTTACTGGAGTTACTTCAAAATTTTGAGAAGGATCACCAACTCCATAAGGAGTCAGTAAACTTAGTGGGAGGTTCGTCTTCTCGTTCTCGATCCTTTGGAAAAGGGAAGAAGAACAAGAAGAAGAAGCCAAGAAGGTGCATGTTCATGCTAGGACAGTTGTGCAGGCTTAGACCCCAAAGACCAAGCCTGATAAGAGTTAAGCCGAATGCTTCTTTTGCAAGAAGCAGGGGCACTAGAAGAGAAATTATCCTCAGTACATTGCCTCGCTAGATCCAAACAGGTAGAGAAAGAAGCAAGCTATTACTGGATAAGATATTTATATAATAACTTCTTGTAATTTTTTTATTTATGATATTACTGACTGTGCATTGGATACCGGTAGCCCTTACCATATTTGCAATTCATTGTAGGGATTGCAGGTTAGTAGAAGATTCGAGCAAGGCGAGAGATTCCTGAACGTTGGAGATGGAAGATCAGCTCTAGTTCTGGCTTTAAAAATTTTGACTCTTGTATTTGAATCTCATACCGTTGATCTTAGTGACTATCATTTTTGTCCTAATTTTTTTTTAAATATCATTTTTGTAGGCCTTTTGGCCATGAATAATTATGAAATTTTAATAAAGAAATGAGTTTGTAATGTCATTGTGAATGGTGTTATTGCTTTCTATGGATAATTGAATAATGATGTATATATGTTATCACAATCTATTAATGTAGTCTATTCTACTAGCAAGCATCCTAGATTAGATAGTGTATTAGATATCTACTTATGGCACTGTAGGCTAGGTCATATAAACAAGAACATGATAAATTGGTTGACTCGGGAGGAAATTCTCGAAGCTAATGACTGTGAATCACTTTCAACCTATGAATCATGTCTTCTTGGTAAAATGATAAAGTCACCTTTTATTGAAAAAGGTGAGAGAGTCAATGAGCTCTTAGGTCTAGTACATACTAATGTATGTGAACCAATAAGTACAAGTGTCAGAGGTGGATATGTCTACTTCATCACATTCATAGATGATCAATCTAGATATGGATATGTCTATCTAATGAAACATAAGTTGGATTCTTTTAAAATATTCAAATGATTCTAAAGTGAAGTAGAAAAATAAACTGAAAAGAGTATTAAAACCCTTCAGTCTGATCGAGGAGGAGAATACCTTTCTGGTGAGTTTCTCACATATCTATGAGTGAATGGAATTCTCTCCTAACGGACTCCTCCTAGAACACCGTAGCATAATGGTCTGTCTGAATGAAGGAATTAGACTCTATTAGACATGGTTCGATCCATGATGGAATTTGCCAGCTTGTCGATATTCTTCTGGGGATATGCACTCGAATCAGTTTGTTTTCTATTAAATAGGATTCCAAGTAATTCTATAGTTAAAACTCCATATGAGATATGGACAAGGTGTAAGCCAGCACTTTTACACCTTAGAGTTTGGGGATGCCTGGCTTATGTCAAATGGTTAGTTATAGACAAACTTGGACTTAGGTCTGACAAGTGTACATTCATAAGATATCCAAAAGAGACCAAAGCATACTATTTCTACCATACTGATGAACAAAAGGTATTCATCAGTCTTAGGACAACCTTTTTGAAAAAGGAGTTTCTTGATGAAGGAACTGTTGCCTCTAAGGTTGAACTTGATGAAGTTGAATAGGTAGAAAGTCCATAGAATGTTGAACCTACGTCGGATTTGATCAGATCAAATCTAAAGCCTAGTGAACCCGCACCACTAAGACGATCCAACAGAATACCCCACCATCCAAACAGATACTATGGATTCTTGGTCTAGGATGGTGATCCCATCGAACTCGATGAGAATGATGAGGACCCAATCACTTATATGGATGCGATGCAGAGACTCGACTCTAAGAAATGGCTAGAAGCCATGAGATTCGAAATGGATTTCATGAAGATCAATGATGTATGGACATTAGTTGACCCACCTGAAGGGGTTAAACCCATTGGGTGTAAATGGATCTTCAAAAGAAAGAAGGGCACAAATGGAAAGGTGGAGATCTATAAAGCCCGTCAAGTTGCCAAAGGGTATCATCAACATTATGGTATTGACTATGATGAGACGTTCACCCCTATGGCAATGCTCAAGTTTATTCGAATCATGCTTGCCATTGCTGTCCATCTGGACTATGAGATCTGACAGATGGATATGAAGATAGCTTTCCTAAATAGAGAGCTGATCGAAGAGGTGTATATCATACAACCTGAAGGGTTCACATCCACAGATGAGCCCAAGGTGTGCAAGCTTCAAAGATCCATTTATGGATTGAAGCAGACATCTCGGAGTTGGAACATGCATTTTGGTAAAGTAATTAAAACGTATGGCTTCGTTAAGAATGGAGAAGAATCCTGCATTTACAAATGGGCAAATGATCCAGCAGTGGTATTCCTTATTTTGTATGTGGATGATATTCTCTTAATTAAAAATGATATCTTCGCACTATAAGAAATAAAAGTCTAGTTGTTATCATAGTTCTCCATGAAGGACTTGGGTGAAGCATCCTACATCCTAAGGATGAAGATCTATAGGGATAGATCTAAAAGGATGCTTGGTATATCCTAATCCACATATATAAAAATTGTGCTGAAGAGGTTCAGCATGGAGAATTTCAAAAAGAGCTATCTTTCGATAGGCTAAGAAATTTTTCTCTCTAAGAAGGATTGTCCAACAACTCCTTTAAAGAGAGAGCGTATGAGTAGAATTTTATATGCTTCAATAGTAAGATCTATTATGTATGCAATGATATGTACGAGATCAGACATGGCATACTCACTAGGAGTAGTGAGTAGATACCAGTCTGACCCTAGACAAAATCATTGAAAGATGGTTAAAACCATCCTTAAGTATTTGAGAAATACTAAGGACCAATGATTGATTTATGGTGAGTCAGATCTGAAGCTTGTGGGATTTACAAACTCCAGCTTTCAATCTGATCATGATGATAGTAAAAGTATATCGGGGTATATCTTTACTCTAAATGATGGAGCCATCTGCTGGAAAAATTTCAAGCAGCATACAGTTGCTGACTCTATTTATAAAGCAGAGTACATGGCAGCATCAAATGTAGCAAAGAAAGCTGTGTGGTTGAGGAAGTTTATAACCAAGCTCAAAGTAGCTCCCTCCATTGATGATCCAATCCTACTCTACTATGACAGCACTGGCGCCATAGCTCAAGCAAAGGAACCAGAGGCACACTAGCAAACATAGCACATTCTATGCCACTTCCATTTGGTCCGTGAGATTGTGGATCGTGGTAACATCGATCTTCAGAAGATCGACGAAAAAGAGAATCTAAACAACCCCTTCACTAAAGCCCTAGCAATCAAGAAGTTCGATAACCATAAGTTAAAGATGGATATTAGATACTGTGCCGAGTGGCTTTAGGATAAGTAGAAGTTGTTGGAAACTATGTTCCAAAGCTAATCATCAGTTTGTTGATGGTTGAGATATTGTAATTGATTTATTAATTAATAAAAAATATTTTGATATTTTTTTTCATCATAAGTTTACATCTTCTAATGAACTCCATTATTGTGATGAAGTCCTTAGAACTATTTAGTTTTATTAAAGAGAGGATTTATCGATTGGTCCTTAAATTTATTCACGATCAAATGATAGGCTGTTAATTAGGATGATAGCATCTATCAAGCATAGATCGCTATATGCCATATAGGTTGGTTGTCCTCTTAACCAAGGTGTGTAGAGATACTGGTATGGCATACAGATGAGATGTATGGGTACATCATCATTGAACGTGACCAACTCTAGAGTATTCTGTTGTCGAGAATATTTCTGATGGGATATAGGTATAAGTATCCCTTAGACCTGAGATCATTTTAGTGACTTGCAAACAACCACTGTGCTTTGGTACTGGACTAACTGAATTTCTAATTCAACAACGAAAGGCTTCTAGGCATAGTCAAGTACTTGCAAAGTCGAAATGTAATCAAGATGAAATTGACCACTCTAAGAGTTGGAGAAAAATATATCACTGTATTTCAATATAGCAAAACCTTGATCAGGGTAATCCATCAGATGGATTTAATATTTTGAAATACAATGTGGACAACCTAATCAGAGTTGACAGTTGAACACTGAGGTGTCCTACGAGCATTGTAGTAAAGGGGATGAATTATATAGAAACTATATCCACATGGGTTCTAATGATGGTGTTCTACACCTTCGACCTATCCGACCGTCGGGTATCATTACTAGATGGTCACTTTGATAGGTATAAAAATTTATTCCTATGCTATCGACTTAGGTTCGGACCAATGAGGTCGCACACATTAGAGCTTACAATTTGATCAGATGGTTGATCAATGATTAAGAATCATTCTAGGGTTAAACAATCAATACGATTGATGTTTAACCTAGTACAAGTATTGCAGAAGGATCGATTAGTAATTGGATTGCTAATTAGCTTAATTTGATTAAACCAATAGATAGAGATTAAGTCTAATTAAATATAATTTAATTTGATTTAGTTTGGGCTTGATTGGATCAAGTCCAATTGGTTTATTGGATAAGCCAAGTGTAAGAAAGAACTAGTCCTAGTCTAACTAGTACTCGAATTAACCCAATTTTCTAATTTAATTAAAAAATAAATTAAAATTAAATCTAATTTAATCTAATTTAATTAAGTTCTTAAATGGGTTAGGGTCTTATTTAATTGGGTTGGTTTAATCTTGATTTTATTTGGTTAAAAGATCTTGTTTGACCAAGTCAAAATAGAAGTCCTAGTATGACTACGACTCCCTATCTCCTTGCGCCACCTTGGTCCCAACACCATCCATACCTATTTTTTAGGTATTTTTTATGGAAAATCCCTTTCTTCCTAATTTTCATGCCCCCTCTCTCCCTCCAAGTCATATTTAGAAGTTAGGTGGAAGACCAAGTCAAAGGAGAAATTGGTTTTGCTTAGGATTCTATGAGATAGAATCCTTGTTGACCAAAACATCTTTCCTTGAGTGCTGCCTCCTCCTTTAATTAATTCCTCTCTTATTCCATGAAAATAATCTCCTTTTTTGTGCACCCTCTCTTGCTGGTCCATGCCAGAAATTGTGGAGGAGGCGCCCTTTCCATGTTTGCATATTGCTAGTCTAGGAATTTGACCTAACTTGGACTCTTCTTTTTTCCTATTTATTGAATAAATTTTATTTTGATTTTTTCATGAAATATATAGCTTTGGGAGATGTTTGGGGTGTGCAAAAATCAGAGAAAGTGGGTCCCTGGGTGTGGGAGTTCCATAGGCACCAAACTAGGTGTCTAGGTGAGAGAAATGAGAAGAAGAAGAGGGTCTTTTTCTAGGGCTGTTTTATTTTCATTCTCTCCTCCTTTCTTTTGAGTTTTTTTTGAGAGAGTCTCAAATCAGTAAAGTCTCATCTTCCTTCTCATATTTTGGAGAGTCCAAATTTTGAAGAAGAGAGCATCTGATCGATCGTCAAAGAAGAATCAACACAGTACTAGCATGCTGTGCTGATTTCGTGCATCGGACTTTATATCAAAGATCATAGGCTCGTGTGGATGACTCCTAAAAGTCAAACACATGTGCGGCTCATGACATCATTCTTAAGCCTAGATCAGTAAGTTAGAATGTCTAAACTTGCTCAAATAATAGATCTGATCTATAAACTTTATACCTGCATTTGATGTAGTTTAGATTTAGGTTGATTTGATCAACATTTTTCTTTCTTATTTGATTTTAATTTTTGATTTAATATCATGCTTTAATCATGTAATAGATCTGAGATCTTGGTGTTTACATGGTTATTTAAATAAATTTTAGATTTATTTAAGTCTTTCACTATAAGATCTTGAAAAAGTTTTAAGATCTACTTATGAAACCCTAGATCTGGTTCCTTCAATATAAACCCACGTATTGTGATCTTTACAATAAGAGAGGAATCAATATACAGCTTTTCTCCCTAACTCTCTTCTCTCTTTTCTCTTTGGTTCTAATGCAAGCTCTAGGTGCCATCATTAATTTTTGTTCTTCTTCATATTTTTAGATTAACACCCAGGTTCATGCAAGAGATCGAATCTATGATTATGATTCCGAGTAGCCGTAGGTGCCAATACTTGGTATCAGAGCTATGTGTTGCACCAACAATTGATATCAAATCCCGATTGAGCACGGAGGAAGAAGATCTAGCTTCAATAGAGATTAGCAGCGAGGTTCAGATCTAAGATTTTCTCTAGGCTTCGTGAGAAAGAAAGTGATCTAAGGGCTGCTTTCCACCATCCCTAGTCAACATAATTTTCAAATCTACCTATTGGCTACTTTTAAATTCAGTTTGATTATGGAGAACAACATGTTGAAGGTAGGATTTAAGAAGTTTGATGGAAAGGATAGTTTCATAATATGAAACATTAGGATGGAGGATCTGCTGATTCAGATGAGGCTAGATTCGGCCTTGGAGGATAGGCCGGAAGAGATGATAGACAAGGAGTGGAAGTCCTTGGAGAAAAGGGTGTTTGCCATGATTATGGCCTGGCTGGTAGATGTGGTGCTATATGACATGTTGAAGGAGAAGACATCCAAGGATTTATGGTCGAGGTTACATCAATTATACATGGAAAAAAATATGTACAATAAGTTGGTGCTGAAGAAATAACTATATAGTTTTCGAATGCAGGAGGGCGAGGATTTTGCAGGACATATTCAGCGATTTGATCAGATAAGCATGGATTTGCTCAACATTGAGATGGAGATCAAAGAGGAGGACAAGAGTTTATTGCTGCTATGTTTGCTATCCGAGAGCTTCGATTCATTGGTAACTATATTACTATATGGTAAGGAGACACTGGTGTACGAGGAGATCGTGTCAGTGCTAAGTTCCAATGAGTAGTGAGAATGGATGATGAAGTGGGAGGTCTTCCAAAAGGGTCTCATGGTGTCAGAGAGGCCCAGACAAGGAAAGAAGAAGGATCAGTAAAGTTGCAGCAAGGGATTCAAGAAGTGCTTCAAGTATGGTGAAGCTGGGAACTTTAAGCGAGAATGTCCACTTTGGAAGAAGTGCAAGAGAGGAGAAAAATCAAATTCCATCGGTTCAGTCATTGAAAGTGAAGAGTTGGATAAGCTCTTGGTGGTTTTGGAGGAGTCTATGGGGTGCAGTGTATCTAAGATGGTTTCAAAGGGGTTCTTGGTGTGCGGAGGATCCGAAGGTGCAGCAATTATGCTCGAGATGCAGTGGTAGGCTCAGCAGTATAGCGTTGGATGGTTAGCCTCGAGGAACTCAATTATAGAGTTAGCTTCTATGATATCATGAAGACTTCTATTTTAGGTGGAGCACCAGGCAGAGGTGGCTTCACTAGTGGAGAGAGTTTTGACACGAGTTTAGAGTGGAGGAGTGTAGGAGGACCAATTCCTAGCATCAATGCTAGAGATGCACAGTTCTAGGTGGAGCAACATGTGAGAAAGGATAGGTAAAGTTCTGAGGAGACCATGTCAGGATATGCAGCCGGTGCTGGCATAATATTGCTATAGATTCTTCATGAAAGTTTAGGATAAATGATGCGGCTGCCATGTAGAAGGGTATGTACAACTCTAAGGATGGTGCATAGGTGCAAGCCAAGATCTTTAGCGGTGAAGGCAGTCATCCCAAAGGTCTCAAAGGAAGCTCAGCAGCTAAAGAGAGATGGCAGTGGCAAGGTGTGCACAAGTAGCTATCAAGGCATGTAACGATAGTAGGATCATGTAGAAAAATATTGCCAAGTGTGCCAAGGCTTGGGAGCACTAAGGTGAAGATTGTGAGGATTGGTGTGGTGCTTCCAAGCCTTGGAAGGCCATACGAGGAGCTAGGGAGTTGGCTCCAAGAGACTAGGATGGGCGTGAGTCCTAGGGCCAGGATTAGAGTTGTCCTACGATTAAGGCAGCGTGTAGCCCTACATGGGCTCGAGGTTCAGGTATGAGGATCTTGAGGGAGGCTTGGTAGGTGCTCTAAAAACCTGCAACACAAGGTGGAGCAAAGGACCAAAGCTAGGAGAAGAATCAACAAAGACAAGAGATTGACACACAGATGAGCTGGCTCAAATACGCAATCGAGCTGGCTCAAGCTGAGATCGAGCTGACTCAGGTGAATAGAAGATAGGATTTGGACAAGATGCAGTCGAGCCAACTTGGCTCCTGACAGAGCCAGCTCAATGGTGGTGAACAAAATTGGATGAGATTTTCTATTTGGGGTCTTAAGGCCTAGTCTAATAAGATTTTAAGGTGGTTAATTCATGTATTGGGTTAGTCTAGAAAAGTTTTTTTAGCTGGAGTTTGAGTTTATTAGGGTCCATATGGTATAACAGAAATTCTTGGGTATATAAACCAAGATATTATAATCTTTGCAATAAAAGAGGAATCAATTTATAGCTTTCGTCCCTACCTCTCTTCTCTCTTTTCTCTCTGGTTCTAATGCCAAGCCCTAGGTGTCATCATTAATTTTTACTCTTCTTCATATTTTTAGATTAACACCCAAGTTCGTACAAGAGAACGGATCTGCAACTGTGATTTCTAGCAGCCGTAGGTGCCAACAATTGGTATCAGAGGTAGGTATCTCACCAACACCACTTGCACTAAAGCCAGTCACCCTTATATTTTAACCCCATTCTATTGAGGTGATGATCAAACTGCTGCTCTGGTAGAGCCTTAGTAAACGGGTCTGCTATGTTGTTCTTTGTTTCTACTCATTCAATGACTACATCTTATCTTTCGATGATCTCACGAACAAGATGGAACCATCTCAGAATATGGTTGGATTTATCATGAGACCTTGGTTCCTTTGCTTGAGCAACTATTCCAGTATTATCATAGTGAAGCAGTACTGGGTTCTCAATTTCAGAAACATCATCCAACTTAGTGATGAACTTCTTCATTTAGATAGCTTCCTTAGTAGCTTCACTTACAGTTATGTACTCTGCCTCAGTGGTTGAGTTAGCTACAATTTACTGTTTAGAACTCCAACTCACTACTCCACCATATAGTTTAAAGATATATCCTAAAATGGATTTGCTATCATCGGGGTCTGACTAAAAACTAGAATCAAAATATCTTTCTAGTTTAAGATCAAATCCTCCATATATCAAAAAAATATTCTTAGTTCTTCTCAAGTACTTAAGAATATTTTTCACAGATTTCCAATTTTTCTGGATCAACCTGAAATCTACTAGCTATGCCTAAGGCATAAGCAACATCAGGCCTGGTACATAACATTGCATATATAATTGATCCTACTACCGATGAATAAGAAATAGAACTCATTCTATTTCTCTCTTTAGGTGTCTTAGAAGACATCTTCTTAGAAAAATGTATACCTTGACTCATAGAAAAGTAATCTCTTTTACTCCCATCCATGCTGAACCTCTTCAGCACTAAGTCAATATACATAAACTGGGACAAACCTAACATCCTCTTAGATCTATCTCTTTAGATCCTTATACCAAGTACATAACTTTCATCAAAACCCTACTTGATAGCCATAATTTGATCGATTGCAGCATCAAAATATCATTTCTGATGAGTATGTCATCCACATACAGAACCAAAAAAACTATGGCACTCCCACTAGTCTTCTTGTACATATAAGATTCATCTATGTTTTTAATGAAGCTAAACTCTTTGACTATAACATCAAAATGGATGTTCCAACTCCTTGAAGCTTGCTTTAATTCATAAATGGATTTCTTAAGCTTGCATACCTGATTTGATCTCTCACTTGAGATAAATCCTTCTAGCTGTGATATGTAAACCTCTTCCTTAAGGAAACCATTAAGGAAGGTAGTCTTTACATCCATTTACCATATTTCATAATCATGATATGCTGCTGTGGCAAGCATAATCCGAATAGATTGAGCATGTCAATAAGTTATAATGTTTCATCATAATCTACACCTGATTTTCACCTAAAATTCTTAGCCACCAATCTGGCTTTATAGGTTTCAACTTAGCCATCTGCTCCAATCTTTTCTTATAGACCTATTTGCATGCAATAGGGTTCACACCCTCTAGTATATCAACCAAAGTCCATACTTTGTTGATATACATAAAGTCCATCTCGAATTTTATGGCTTCTAGCCATCTATCTGAGTCCTTACTCATGATGGCTTCTATATAGATTAGAGGTTCATCATTCTCAATGATTTGGACTTCATTATTCTCAATAATGAATCCATATCTCATAGGTACATGTTGCACTCTATCAAACCTTTGGATATGTTTTGATTCTTCCCTATTTATGTGTTCATCTAATTAAGAAAATTCTATTTGTTCATCTTGAACTTCACTAAGTTTAATATTTCTCCTACTACCACTTTCTAGGATAAACTCTTTTCTCATAAAAGTGGCATGTTTACTTATAAAGACTTTTTGTTCAGTAGGATGATAGAAAAGATATCCCAAACTATCTCTAAGATATCCTACAGATAGACATCTATTTGCTCTAGTATCTAACTTATGTCTAAAATTTTTTTTGACATATGTTGGACAATCTCAAATTTTAAGATACTTAAGATTAAGTTTCTTACCTATCTAAATCTTATATGGAGTGCTAGATACAGACTTAGAAGTTACTCTAGTCAAGATATATGCTGCAGTCTCCAGGACATGATCCCAGAAGAAAATGGGTAACTCTATGAAGCACATCATGGACTGTACCATATCCAATAAAGTATATTTTTTCCTTTCGGCTACACCATTTAACTATGGTGTATAAGAAGGGATCCATTTAGAGAAAATTTTCTTTACTTTAACATAGTCCAAAAATTCACTGGATAAATATTCTCCTCCTCGAGCTGATCAAAGAATTTTTATACTTTTTTCAGTTTGTTTCTCAACCATACTTTGATACTTTTTAAATTTATCAAAGGCTTCGGATTTATGTTTCATAAGATATACATATCTGAACCTAGATAAATCATCAGCAAATGTTATAAAGTAAGAGTATCCACCTCTAGCTCGAGTTGTTATAGGACTACATATATCTATATGTACAAGTCCTAACAATTCATTCATCCTTTCTCCATGTCCACTTAATGGAGTCTTGGTTGTTTTACACATGAGACACGATTCACAAGTTCCTAATAATTCATAATCATAAGGATCAAAGAACTTTTTTTACATAATTTATTAATCTTGATCTCACTAATATGACCAAGTTGATAATGATAAAGTATGGTATTATTCACATGTTCTCTCTTTCACTTTCTATTTCCATCAATATAAAAAATATTATCATTCAGAGATAGACTCAAATGACCATTATCAAAAATATCATAATATCTTATTTCATTAGAATATTTGATTGAGCAACCATTGCTCATTACATTAATTTTATATCCTTATTTTAATAATAAAAGTATAGAAATAATATTTTTAATGACCTTGGGCATATAATAATAATTCTTTAGCTTTAAGATCTTTCCAGAAGGCAACTTCAGAATATTTGTCCCAACAGCTGTCGCTTGGATGGACTCTCCTTTAGCGCCATAGAGCCTGAAGTCACCCTTCTTCAAAACTCTAATTTTCTACAGCTCCTGCAAAGATTTGTAGATATGAGAATAGCAGATAGTATCCAACACCCAAGAGTTTGAAATGGAAGAATTTAATGATAATATTGTATGTATCTCATACATACTTTTTGGTGCAACACTTGCATTAGTCTTCATAGTTGCAAGGTAAGCCTTGCAATTTCTTTTTCAATGACCTGCTTTGCTACAATAAAAGTAGGTGGCTTAACTGGAGGCCTTCTTCCCCTTCTTCCTCTTATTTATGCTGCTTTTAGGATTTAGCCTTCTTTTTAAACCCTTTTTGTCTGCATTTTTCTGG
The DNA here is from genome assembly GCA_006176705.1 of Cocos nucifera. Taxonomy (NCBI): domain Eukaryota; kingdom Viridiplantae; phylum Streptophyta; class Magnoliopsida; order Arecales; family Arecaceae; genus Cocos; species Cocos nucifera. The sequence continues at coordinate 82,967 of QRFJ01004842.1, forward strand.
GAGATCCCATCCATAAAAAGAAGAGGAGCCTTATCCTTCTTAATATGGCTCTCCATTATTTTGAGCATATTTAATAGCTCAGGCAAGAAAGTATTTTGTTTGTTCATGTGATAATTCATGATAAACTAAGAAAATAATTTCGAAAATGATTGCAAAATCAAATCTTGACTCAACTCTCCATCCATAACAAAATCACTTTAACCTAATCGAGTGATCAGGTCAATTACCATCAATACATGGTCTTGTACAAATGATCCTTCTGCCATCTTGGCATGGAATAACTACTTAGATATCTCATATCTAGTAGTTCTACTCTAATCTCCATAAAGCTTTTTTAGATTGAGCAGTATGGATTGACTATCCATGCTATCATACTGCCTTTGTAACTCATTACTCATAAAGACTAGTATGATGCACTTGTTGATTAAGGAATTATTTTTTCACATCTTGTATATGGCATTATCTTCCTCTGTGGTATCTTTCCCTAATGGCTCAGGGTCAGGAGCATTGAGGATATAGGACAGTTTCTCTTGATTGAGCACTATCTTTAAATTTCTTAACTAGTCCATATAATTGGGATCGGTCAACTAATTTGAATCCAATATACCATATAGTGAAAGTGAAGAAGCCACATAAAAATTAATCTACATAACAAAGAACATTACATGAGAAAACAACTCACAATGACATACATTATTAAATTAGGACTAATTTACTTGTCTCCCATTATTTTATCAGACATCATAGCCCTCTTCTATGATGATCGAAAAATCCTAATTGATTTTCTTAGTGTGATTGAGATCCTAATTTCTTATAAAAGATCTTATGGTTGCACAACAAACCTTTTACAAGTTTAAAGATAGAAAAATCTTTCTAATTGCATCTCATATAATTTTAAATATAATCCTGACCTTTAAAATACTATTAGCCTTGTGGTTATATAATAAACTTAATATTTTAGTTAAGTTGGACCCTTCATTTTTATGTAGTCAAATTTGAGTATAATTGCCCTTGTGGTTACACAACACAACATTATATCCAAAAATGTTGTAAGCATCATAATGCACCAGGACAATATTATGTTAGTCTCCATAATAGATCTTATGGATATACAACAAATCTAATATGATTCATAACATAATAATGACCTAGCATGAAGGAATGTCTTAATGTAACGAATATAACACTAAGCATCCCAATCAAAAATTAAATCAATCTAGTCAGCTAGGTAAGTGGGAGAGAGGTGGGGGTCCCCCATTGCTTTCATTAGGCACTAATAAATTTGCCAGGTCTAACAACAGAACCAATTAGAAATCATGTTCTCTTTATCAATCATAAATCACTTTTCTAGACACCAATTGATCAATTATATTCAGACTAGTCCTGCTTTTAATTATACTACAACTTGATATAATTTTAAAGAGGAATTTAACTGGTCTCTATGCACATTCTAATTGAATAGCATAAATATAATGATTATATCATTTCATATGAAGCATACATATGTATTGATCACATCAACCATATGAAATCATAAGCTTTCATATTAACAAGCTAACATGCATGTTTAAGATCCCATCATTCTAGGACAACCATCTACCACATAATGAACATGCACCACTATGCCAGGGCAATCTTATAGAATGATGTAAATCATAATCTAATTAAATATGATCATATTATATTTACAAACATGCTATAAAACTATAAGCCTAACATCATATGATTTAACCTAATAATGATGGCTCAAATACCACTATAGGATTTTATGACCAGGGCGGAAGCATGGATTTTAAAGCAATTTATATGAAATCCAAAAATCAAACCCTAACATAGGATCGCCTTATTAAATTAGAATCATATAACATGCATTTATAATGTAAAATTAGGGTATAGGAACATATCTCTGATGACTAATTCCTAATTCGAGTCTGAATTTTGGCAGCGGTCCAGCAAGTGTTCCATCAGGTGCCTATGTGTTTACCCTCCAATGTTGATTCACATGGGGACTTGATCAAGTTTCTAACATCTTTTAAATATGATTTCTTAAATTAAATTCTTATTGCAAGAATTTAATTGGGTAGAACTTCCTCTTAGCCTTGCTTCTTTCCTCCTAGCCTTCCCTTTCCTTACTTTCTTTTCTCCTAGTCTTCCTTTTATTTCTTCCTAAACCCTTGTTCTAAGGAAGACTTCTTGTCCTTAGTAGGACGTTGTCTTAACAAGGGAAGGAAGAGAGAGAATTGGACAATAGGGAGAGGATGTTAGAAAGAAAAGATTGGATTGAATTCTCAGAAGCCAGATGCACCCCCTATTTATAATGTATGTAGGGCACCTCCACCAATTTCTCACACCCTCTTCCTAGTCTTACCTAATGTCCATTCAAAATATCATGCCCCATCTAGAATTTTAGGACACGTAGAAGTCAAAGAAAATTAATCCAAAGAGACTTCTACATGCAGAATGAGTCTTCGGTCGAGAAAAAATTTCATGGTGATTTTTGATGTATCATGAAACCTCACAAATGTAGAGCCATTATTTTGAATGGTTTGGATCTGATCTCTAGCCATCCAATGGCCCAAAAGGGAAGCACCAATCAGAGTTAGGAGGCATTGGAATGGGTCAAAATCCCATTTATCTTGGACTCTCCAAAGGCACCATTCAAAGGAGGGGGCGGCTAGGAGTCTTTCCTTATCCAAATTCCTGATAACTTATGGAAGACTTTAATAAGCAAAAGGACTCTTAGGCATCCCTTCTCAAATCTGAAATCACACAATAAATGTTACATAGAAAATAAATGTGGATAAGGCTTGGAGGAAGGTGCTAATTCAAATCATGTGCCACATGTCCATAGCGCATGAACAACCCCCCACGCACCAAGAGTGAGATTCCCTGGCATGTGGGACTCAAATATGAAGTGCCTAAACCCCTAGTCAATAAGCCAAGGGTCAACCCAGTTAATGAACTAAATTTGTTTTTGGCTTAAATTGGATTTAATTAGCCCAAATTGAAACCAAATTCGAATCCGATTCGAATGTAGGTGCTAGGGTTTGGAACATGTACTAGCATGTTTAACTTGCAAACATGATCTAATTCAATTAGACCCTTGATCAGTTTTCTTTATCTATAACCCATTGGGTTCTACATCTAGCCAGCATAGGTCTAGGTATGATTTGACCTAATTTGATAAGAAACCAATCAAACTGCTTTAGGTCAAATTGAGCTAACCCAATTCGATCAATCAAAATCCTTTCTAATTGATGATCAAATTAAACTCATTAATTTGATCGACCCTACAAGACAAGATTGATGTCTAGCAACATATCATATCTATCCAAAAAATATAAAATTTTAATATAAATACTAAAAATATCCTTTAGTGAAAATTTACCATGCAATTCGATTCTATGATCACCTTGCATCCCAAATATGGCTATGGCTATGGAATCATGTAAAATCTAATATCATATTCATATTTTTCTCAATCTTATAATGATAATTTAATTAATAAAATATTATAATTTTTTTTTTAATTTTTATCAGGCTATGATCAAAGTCTTCCTGAATCATCATTTGATTGAAGCAAGTAAGACACAATTTCCTCTTACCAAGAGTGATTATTTTCATATTGACCTACTCACAACCTTCATATGCAATCTACCATTTTCAAAACACCCCATACATGACTAAGTCATGAATGAGTATGAACCAAAATATGGATTCATACATATAAAGTTTTATGGCACTCTCAGGTCAAAAGATTAGATGCATAACTCCTACTACAAGAACCATCTATTCACAAGTTGATAAGACTCCATTAGATGTTCTTAAGTCAGATCAATTCCATAAACCTATTCTCTAATAAGCACCTACATCTTTGTATTAGTGTCATACATAAGTGGTTGTGAGATCAATCACCCTCTCCATCGAGCATATATAGCTGTGTTGGTCTTTCAGGTTACATTAATCTCCAACTTAATGTTCCTTCGATCAGAAATATTTTATATTAGGATTTTAAGATTTTAGGTCTCACAAGTATGATCTCATCATAATCCTAAAATCATAGCCCTAATCTATGGAATTCATCATAATCTTAAATAAATAATTAAGATACCACATATGATGATATAAAAAATACCTTTATTTATTTAAAAATATCATTACATGAGTCTGGAAGATAAAAGAATAATATATCAAAATATATATTTTGATTGGCTTGTAGGGCATATTTCTTTCATTAGTGGCATGGGCTGGCTCAAGTCATTAGGCCACCTTAATCAAAACATAATCATCCAAATTGGCTACATAAGGAAGATCGGTGGGAGGGTCTGCTAATGCTTGCCTTAAACATGATTGAAATGGCTAGGTAAGCATGCTACCAATTAAAAACCACTGATCAAAGTGCCAAACTTACCTTAGACACCAATTAATCAACCATAATTGATTACGTTAGCCTATTGACCCAAGCTCAAACCACAAAGCCTAACTAGGCCTTAAGTTGATTGATAACATGTGGTTGTTAATCGATCTAACGAAATTACATCTACATGGGTTGGTCATGAGTACACTTGGTCCTATCCTAACCAACATTTGATTCAGTTTAATCAAGTGCTCAAACTAGACCTAGTTGAGCTACCCACACCTTAAACCCATGTTTTATGAAATTGATTAGATCTTCAATTCTCAATTTTAGATCTAATTAATTTTAGAACTTAATTCTTAATTAAGTCCATGGGTCTAATTAGATGTCCAAATAATTTAGACTACATTGTATCGCATACAATTAATTTTTTGGTCACCCTCAAGTCGACTCATCGTGGACTCGAGTCGACTCATCATAGTGAGTCGACTCGACTCTGAGTCTGAGTAGACTTGTCGTTATGAATAGAAACTCTATTGCCTTGCCTACTGAACTAAGTCAGCTCATTTGCAAATTGAGCTGGCTCCATAATGTCTCAAGTTGACTCTAGTGAAAAGGAATCAACTTACCGGGGACTCGAGTGGACTCGAAGAAGAACTGAGTCAACTCCGTGGGCATACCAACAAAAAATTTCATAATTTTTGATGATCCATACATAATAAGAAATTCTAATTAGAAATTAAAATATTTTAAAATCTGAATAACTTAATCATGCATCAAAACCTAGGGTTTTTGGATCTTGGATTTTGTAGAAAATTAAGTTTTTCTTTTCACTATTCTTCTTCATGGGATGTAATCACAGTGGCACCCCTTCACATCATAAGAGAATCAATTCAAATGGACAAGGGAGAAACTTTAATCCCTGCTTCCATTTATGATTGAATGGCCTAGTAATAAACCCACTCTGAATACTTAGCTACTCAGACGATCAACTAGATCTACACATATATCTTATATGTCATAAAGATCTATTCTAACACATGCTAAAAATCAGATCTAAACTAATCATGCTTAAAATTTAGATCAAATATAAATTATTTCAGATTGGATTAGCACAATAGATTGCATCTGGATTAGATCTAATCATGATTTAGATCTATGATCACATCAACCTGGCTCTAATACTAGTTAAAGGAATGGGTAATATTCTAGATCTGTCAGAGTCTAATGTAATGGATTTCAAAACTTTTAACCAACCTGACACATGATGCATAGATCAAAATAAAAAATGATCATAAAAAATCAGCATATTAAAAGTGTTGGAAAGCAGGTAGTTTGCATGCTGAATTTAACTGATTACACTAATCATAGTGGATGCAGATCTAAAAGTAATTTTAAAATCTAACCTAAGCATGCTGATATTAAATCACAACTACCAAGGATCATCAAACATGCATAAATAATTAATTGCGTAGATCTGAAATTTTAAACAATAAGGAAGAAGGTATACCTGACGCATTTTTCTTCTCTTTTCTTGAACTGGATCAATCAAATCTTTGGTGCTCCTATCATAGCCGTGCACATACTCTACTTCTACTAGTATCCACACAGAGATCTTCTCGATCAGAACTTTGAAGACCATTGGGGTATTAGCTTCCTTGCAAGCTTTGTTCTTCGGCTCAAATTTGAAAGGGTAAGTGTGGTGCTCCCAAGTCTTGGGAGACCATGAAGGAGTCAAGGTGGTGGCTCCTGAAGGTTAGGATTGGCCAAAGATGTATTAGCAAAGATAATGAGGCTAGCACACAGTCGGGTTGGCTTGGATATACAGTCAAGCTGGCTTAATTTGAGATCAAGCTGGCTCGGTCCATATCCGAGCCGGCTATCTCAGGCAGATAGAAGACATAGTTCGAAAAGATGCAATTTAGTTAGCTTGGCTTCTGACCGAGCCAACTCGATCATGGCGAACAGATTTAGACCAATTTTTTATTTGATCATGGATTAGATCTAATCCAAGGGATCTTAAGGCCTGGTATGAGAGGTCCTGAGGTGGCTAATTCATGTATTGGGCTAAGTCTTTAGTCCAGAAGATGAGAGTATGGGTTAGCCGAGGGAAGTTTCTTAGGACTGAGTCATGTTGACTCAAAGTGTCTATATATATATTTGTATATGTAGATTATGAAAAAAAAATATGAATGAATTGAATTCCTTTTATCCTTGAAACCCTAGCTTTCTCTCTTTCTCACTTTGCCGCTGTCTCATCTTCTTATCATTTAATCTTTATCTTTCTTACCATCATCTCCAACATGCTTCCTCAGAGTTGATAGAAGGTACAAAAATTTTCATAGATCTTGAAATAATTCATAACAAGTGGTATCAAAGCCAGGTTGTGTGGAAGGAGAAGAAGATGCCTTAAAGTTGAAGATCTTCAGGTACTGTGAATTCAGTAGGGTTCTGTCAAGATATTTTTCAAATTCCTTGGATCTATGTTCCATTTTTTTGGCTTGGATCCAGCCATGAAAAGCAACATGAAGGTTGATTTTAAGAAGTTTGATGGAAAAGAAAATTTTTTCATTTGAAAAGTTTGTGTGGAAGATCTTCTAGTTCAAGCTGAATTAGATCAGGCATTGGAAGAGATGCCTAAAGGAATGTTTGATCGCCAGTGGATGTCTCTAGAAAAGAAGGCCTACTCTGTGATCAGAGGATGCTTGTCGAATGTGACACTTTATTCAATTTTAGAGGAGAGGACCCCAAGAGGCTTATGGTCGAAGTTGCAAATCATGTATATGGATAAGAATATGTGCAACAAGTTGATGTTGAAGTAGAGATTGTACAGCCTTTGGATGCAGGAAGGCGGAGATGTCTTGGGACACATCCAAAAATTTGATCAGATATGCAACGAGTTGTTGAATATTGGAGTGAAGATGGAGGAAGATGATAAATCATTGGTTCTATTATGCTCGTCGCTCTCATCCTATGATCCATTGGTGACAATGCTGCTCTATGGTAAGGAGACCCTGGAGTATGAAGATATGGTCTCGGTATTGCGAACCAACGAACAATGGAAGAAGTTGTTGGGAATATATCCTAAAGCCAATCATCAGCCTATTGACGGTTGTGCTATTTATTATACTTATATATGAATTATTAATTAATAAAAATTATTTTGGCATTTTTCATCATAAAATCTATTATCTTCTAATGAACTTCTGTGTTGTGATGAAGTCCTTAGGACTATTTAGATTCGACAAAGAAGGATTTATCGTTTAGTCCTTAAATTATTCATGATCAAAAGATACGTTGTTACTTAGGATGATAATTTTTATCAAGTATAGATCGTTGTGTGCCTTATAGGTTAGTTGTCCTCATAACCAAGGAGTATTGAGACACTGGTATGACATGCAAGTGAGATGTATGGGTACATTTGCACTGAACGTGACCAACTCTAGAGCTTTTCTGCTATCAAAATTTGCTATGATGGAATGTGGGTATAACTATCCCTCCGACCTGAGATTACCACACTGACTTCCAAGCAACTCACTATGCTTTGGTGCTGGAGTACCTGAATTTCTAATTCAGTGATGGAAGATTTTTAGGCACAGTTAAGTACTTAAGGAGTTAGTGCATGTATTAAGATGGAATTGACCACTCCTAGTTTCAGGAGCTGTATTCAATTATGGTTCAATTTAGCAAAGCCTTGGTCAGGGTAGTCTTAGTGAGGCGTCACGGGACTAATTGCTTTGAGACACGATATAGATGTATTTTCTAGGGTTGATAGTCAAATCCTGAATCATCTATTACACAGAGATCATAGGGTTGAATTATACGACAACCATCTATGGAGTCACACACACTAGGGGTTCCTACCTAATCTGATGGCTGGTGAAGAGTTCCACTTGACTGGGACTCTATGGTCAGGAGTCCCACTAGACTAGGATTCTTCGATCGGGAGTCCTATTAGGTTGGGACATTAAGTCTCAATGTTTGGGAGTTTGTGGTCAAGAGTCCTACTGGATTGGGACTCTTCGACCAAGAGTCCCACTGCTTTGAGACTCTGAGTCCTCCATGTCTAAGACTCTGTGATTGAGAGTTGAGACTCTACGATCATTAGTTTCATTTATTTCAGACACTGGGATCGGGAGTCCCACTGGCTTGGAACTCTATGATCAAGAATTTCATTTTGATGGGACTCTGTTGTCCGAACATCCACCATATTTGGATTTTGGATTGATGAGACATTTTATTAGTAAATTTGATCGCTAATTAACTCAATTTGATTGAGTAATTATTTTTGGTTCAAGTCCAATTGAATTGGGTTCAGTTGGGCTTGATCTGATTAGGTCACAAGTTGACCTAATCGTCGAGGAGGTTCGAATCCTGATTTAATCAGAGGTTGGACTTCATCAATTTTTGATTTTATTAAGATTTAATTGAGTCTAATTAGGCCTAATTATGTTGGGTTTAATTTGATCTAATTGGACCTAATCAATTTTGATTGGGTTGGTTCAATTGGTTGAAGTTTAAATTCAAAGACTAGTTTGACTAGTCTTCTCTTCCCATGCGCCATATATGCCCCACACCCCATTTAAAATTCATGAGAAAAGTTCTCGTAAGTTTTCTACATGCACAAAGGATCTCACACCCACCTTCTCTAAGCCCATTGTGGATAAGTTATGGTTGTTATTGATTTTAGTTTGAATGAGATTCAAACTTAGATAAGAAACAACCTTTATCTTATCCATGCGCCAGCTCATTTTGTGCGCCCATATTTCTTCATGAAAAATGGTTCTCGACTTCATTCTCCATGCACATGATACTCCATGCCTTCCCTTCTTACGCCATTTTTGTTTGAATCAAATTGGATGGCATTTGAATTCAAAACAAGTTTGAATTCAAATTGACAACCAACCCATTCTAATCCTCTCACGCGTGCTCTCCACTATTTTGGGAAAAAATAAAAGGAAGAGAATTTTGGACGTGCAATAATTGATCTGAAAAAAAGGGGAGGACTTCCTTGAGCCACTAGGTGAAGGAAAAACCTATTTTTCTGGTACCGGATCGTTCAGATCTGATTAGATTTGAAGGAATATTTCAAAAATATTTTTCTAAAATTCTAATTAGATCTAAGACTTCTCAGATCTGATCATAGAGATCTAATATTAAATGTTAAAAATAAAATTAAATCAGATTTAGTTTCAAGTACCTAATTTGGTAATCTAATTATCCTACGATGATCCTATTGATTCCTAAGGTTCTGGAAGAAGCCACACACGCGCCTGGCCTCTACTGGCATCCACTCGGGCAGGATCTGAACATCTTCTTCTTTTGAATCTCTTATCCAAAAATTAGATTTGGATCTAATTTGAAAAACCTTCAAAATGACTTTTGAGGATAGCCTGTTCGTCTCACGAATATCGTCGCGTAGATGCTGAATCTTGTGCCAAAAACCTTGGACCTTCAGCTCAAATTTGTGTTTAAATTTTTAGGCATGTGGAAGAGAGGGAGAGAGAGGATAGAGGGGGAATGGATATTAGAGGGAAGGCTCCTTTGGGTGTGGAAAAAATAAATTACATTGAGGCAATTTCGTAAGAAGAGTTCTTATACTAGACATAGTGCCATAAAGAGTCCCTTTTTGACTAAAAACCTTATTAATTTGACCATTGGGACTCTTGAACTTGATCTCCACAAAACCCCAGATCCCATCTAGTTTTGATGCCAAAAATCCATCTAAAAGGTGGCGTCATGAAAGGATAAGGAAGAATCCATGTGCATCTAGGACTCTTCCCTCAAGAGTTTGATCCAAATCAAACTCTACCAAAACCCAGCCTAGGCACCTCCAAAAGTCACAAAATTTTGCACACTCAAAGTATACCTCATGCCCTATTACATATCCAAAAATTAAAGCAAAATAATTTTTAATAAAATTTCTAAAATTCTCTAATTATGTAACCCTCAATTCTCTCAATTGGGTCAACTATTGACCCTAATCTAATTGCACTAGGAATGAATTTAATTTTCATAACTAATCTGATCTAGATTTATTCTAGTTAGATGAAAATAAACTCATTCAAGATATAAAAATAAGTTAAATCAAATTCAACTCCGTTGTGATGAATTAGAAAGATTTCAGAAGGAGAAAGTCAGGCTCAATCGTGGGCTAGCATAATTATCCTGAAACTAATTAGATCTAATCTAAATCAATCGAACTAGGTTAGCTCAATTGATGACATCCAGACCCAAACCCTTATTTGTGTTATCCAGTTTGGTTCTATTCTATATGGTAATGAGACATGTCATGATCTCCATCATCGACATCATCGAAACATCTTTCGATGGATCAGAACTTTTCTGATTCATACAATTAGAATGATCGATCATCAAAATCATTCTAATTGCTCTCAAAATCCATCAGTGACACCTAGCAGTATATGGTGGCAACCCATCAAAACTGAAATTAAATCTCTCAATGCAGCTACCTATGTGATTGGGTTCTTCTATCTTGAGCCCCGATAGGATTAGGGTTAAGGTGAACTCGTCAAACAGAATATCCATCATATGAATTAATCATTTGATTCGAGTCCTATGTGAAACCCTTTATAGAAACTCTTTCTATCATCCTCACTCTGCCATGTCCATGTACTTATGGACTCGATTCTCATGATCATCATAGGGCTACTCCTCATCTATCGAGGTAGATAGATCCCTTATTGGTGCAATCCAATTCCTATAATGAACATACTATAGCCAACATATCCCTCAAGATTTTGAATGGCTAGAAGATTGAGTTATACTGTAGTCAATCTACAACACCCTCAAGGTGAATTATCGATGCACCTCAGGTCAAAGAACCAGACACACTACTGCAACATTGAGCCAATCATCGACGTAAAGGTAGACTTACTTATGAATGCTTGAGGTGGTCACGCTCAGTGCCCTCATTCTCTAACGAGTACCTATACTCTCACTCTGGTGTCTCCACATCATAGACTCAAGACTCATCAACTCAAAGAAAGCGATCATACACCAACCTTCCGGATCAGTCATCATCCTCGTGATGATTCTATTGTTGGAAGTAGTTTATGAGTTAATTATGAAAATTTATATCTTAAATTTTTAACTCTTTGAAAATATGAATTATCATTACCACTAACTCAAAGGATGTATCACATACACTTTAAATACACACTACGATAGAAAATAATTATTTTATTAATTTATAGTCAAAATTATAAAATTATCCTTAGAAGTGTGTTACAAGTGCTAGCCAATTTGGCTTCTGGGGCACACATCTAACAAACTTCCACTTGACCTAAAGCTAATTAGCTACAAATCTAAGTCCCATCTTCTCAAGGTTGACTTCGATCTTCTGCTAGCCTAAAGACTTCGTCAGTAGATCTACCGCATTGTCAGTGGAGTTGACTCTCTTGACCTCGACGTAACCCTTCTTAAGGTAATCGCAGATGAGATGGAATCGTCGCTCGATGTGCTTGGATTTCTGATGAAACCTCGACTCCTTAGCAAGGCCTATGGCGCCATTATTGTTGCAGTATAGAGGGATGGCATCTGATTGCATCACTCTGAGTTCTGCGATAAACTTTTTATACTAAAATGCCTCCTTTGCAGCTTTCGATGCGGTGATGTACTCTGCTTTCATGATGGAATCTACTATCACATTCTACTTAGAACTCTTCCAGCTGACAGCAGCAGCATTATACACAAATAGACTACCAGATGTCGACTTTCGATCATCTATATTAGACATAAAATCTGAGTCTATATAACCCTAGACCTAGAGTTCTCCATTACCAAAAATCAAGAACATATCCTTAGTCCTTCTCAAGTATTTAAGGATACATTTAATACAAGTTCAATACTCTTCACCTAGATTCGATCGATATCTGCTCGTGACACTCACAACATGGGTGATATCAGATCGTGTACATAGCATGACGTATATAAGGCTTCCTATTGTCGAAGCATAAGGAATCTTGCTAATGTGTTCAATCTCCTTAGGTGTATTGGGACACATCTTCTTGGAGAGATGAATGCCATATCTGAAGGGCACCAATTTTCTCTTGAAGTTTTTCATGCTAAACCTCTTTAGTACCTCTTCTATGTACATCTTCTAGGAGAGACCCAGCATCCTATTCAGTCTAACTCTATAGACCTTAATTCTTAGAAAAAAGAATGCTTCTCCTAGGTCTTTCATAGAGAACTCTTTTGATAACTGTATTTTAACTATGATCAACATCAGAATATCATTCCCAATAAGGAGGATGTCATCAACGTATAGTACGAGGAAGACAACAACGCTCCTACTGACCTTTTTGAATACACACGGTTCCTCCTCATTCTTGATGAATCCAAATGATTTGATCATATCGTTGAAACAAGCATTCCAGCTTTGAGATGCTTACTCAAGTCCATAGATGGACCTTTGCAGCTTGCAGACCGTGTGATTAGTATTACTGGATGTGAAACCTAATGACTATTCCATATAGATATCTTCCTCAAGATATTCATTTAAGAAGGCCATTTTCACGTCCATCTATCATATATCATAATTAAAATAGGCTACAACAGCAAGTAATGTGCGGATGAATTTTAGCATGGCTACTGGCGAGAAGGTAACCTGTTAGTCAATGCCTTCATGCTGACTATACCCTTTTGCCATGAACCTAGCCTTTAATATCTCTACATTTTCATCTGCAGTTATCTTTCTCTTATAGATCCATTTACACCCAATAGGTACTATACCTTCAGGTGGATCTACCAAGATCCAGACTTGGTTCATGCGCATTGAGTCAATCTCTGACTTCATTACCTCTAACCATTTCTCAGAGTCGATATCTAATATCACCTCATCATAAGTTTTGGGATCATCACCATGAACCCCATTTTTCATGAGGAATATTTTCTCTACATCCTCTAAAATAGTACCTAAGTACCTTTCAGAAGGACAAAAAATCCTTTCTGATCTATGAGGTGGAGGAGGTAGTGATTGGACTAGCTCAATCTGATTGGATTTCATAGGATCTTAAGCTCATTGCTCTTGGGAGACTTTCTCCTTGAGCCAAATCTACATTCTGATGCCACCATCTTGAATAAACTATTTTTCAAGAAAGATGGAATGTTGACTCACAATCACATTATGTTCTTTCAGAATGTAGAAATAATATTCTAATGATTCTTTAGGATATCCTATGAATCGAGCTCTAAAGGACCTATACTCTAACTTGTCCACCTATTGTCTCTTGACATGAGCCAAGCAACCCCAAATTCTGAGGTGACTTAGATTTGGTTTCTTACCATGTCATATCTCATACGTTGTGGTAGGAACGATTTTAGAGGAAATAATATTCAATAAATATATAGCGGTCATTAGACTATCTCCCCAATGAAACTTAGGCAAGTCCGTGAAGCTTATTATAGATCGGACCATATCTAATAAGATCAAGTTTCTCCATTCTAAATCTCCATTTAGTTAAGGTGTTCCAGGTGGACACAATTGAGAGACTATGCCATTTTGCTTAAGATAGTCTAGGAATTTTTGACTAAGGTATTCACCTCCTCGATCTAATTAAAGAACCGTAATGGGTTTTCTAGTTTGTTTTTCTATTTCATGTCTGAATTCTTTGAATTTTTCAAAAACTTCAGATTTATGTTGCATCAAATATACATATCCATACCAAGATAAATCATCGGTAAAGATAAACAAGTAGACATAGTTGCCTCTAGCCGGCACATCAAATAGACAGCACAAATCGACATGTACTAGGGCAAATAGTTCGATGGCCCTTTCCCCTTGTCCTACAAAAGGAAGCTTGGTCATTTTGCTATAAAGGTATAATTCATAAATCGAATATGACTCAAAAATCAACGGACTCAATAGTCCAGATTTCTCCAATTTGTTAATCCTATCTTCTACTATATGATCTAGCCTATAGTGCCATAGATACCTATTGTTTAGACTATCGCTAGGTCATTTTGATCCTATGGAATTCACGTTTTGCTCGATATTGAAAATAGAAACATCAATATATAACTGATAGAGACCATTTATAAGAAAGCCACTTACAATTTTATTTCTTTCATAAAGAATATTATAATGGTCCTTAAGAAAACTAATTACATAGCCTTTCTGTGCTAAATATGAAACAAAAATCAAATATCTACTTACTACAAGTACATAAAAATAGTTTCTAAGAACTAAATTTAATCCTAATGATAATCGCAGAGGATAGGTTCCCACGGCCACTGCAGCAACTCTTGCTCTATTTTTAATGCATAGGATCATCTCACCATCCCTTAGCCTCCTGCTATCCTCAGGATCCTGCATAGAAGTGCATAAGTGAGCACTTGAACCAGAGTCAAGCACCCAACTAGATGTAGAAGAAATCGTAAGGTTGGATTCTATAATGAGCATACCTTTAGAAGGACCTGCCTTCTTGTTCTTCAGCCTGGCCAGGTACAAGTGGCAGTTCCACTTCCAATGATCATCTGTATTGCAATGAAAATATTTTTCTTTATTAGCGGTCTTCTTCTTTGGCTCTGCCTTCTTCTTCCCACCATCCATCTTCTGCTTCTTCATGGACTTTTTCTTCTTTCCAAAAGATTTTCTCTTGGAAGAAGTCCGCTCTATAGCAAGTACTGACTTTTTAAAATCTTTTATAAAAAGCTTAGCAGTAACCAACATATTCATCAGTTTTGCCAGAGTATTCTGTAGTTTATGCATATGGTAGTTCATGATGAACTATCCATACGCATTAGTCAAGGATTGTAGAATTATATCAATCTGCAAATTCTTACCCAACATGACACCGAGCTTCTCAAGCTCTTTTAAGTTCTTGATCATCATCAGACAATGATCTTAGACCGACTGTCCATCATGCATTTGAGCCTTAAAAAGTCTTCTAGTGACTTGATATTTGGCTGGACGACTTTGTTCACCAAATAACTCTTATGGATGAGCTAATATTTGGTAACTAGTCTTAATGTCTTCATGTTGGCGCTGGAGCTTATCAAACATCGATCCCAACATGTAATAC
Organism: Cocos nucifera; assembly: GCA_006176705.1. NCBI lineage: Eukaryota > Viridiplantae > Streptophyta > Magnoliopsida > Arecales > Arecaceae > Cocos > Cocos nucifera. The sequence continues at coordinate 98,369 of QRFJ01004842.1, forward strand.
CAAGCTTTGTTATCATAATCCATTCACTTCTCTAGAGACGCTCTCTAATTTATGGATGAATGGGTTGGTAAAGTGGGAGGGTCCTATTCCAACACATGAGTCAACTTCTGGGAACCCAAAATAATTTTAAAGTCTCAAAGCCAATCCTTGATGTTGGGTCCGGTCAGTCTATGGACGTCCTGTTAGATATGTGTACCCTAGAAGTCAGAATTGGCTGACACTTGTTGTACACTTCTAAGGACAAAATTATAATTTTGACTATAAATAATAAAATAGATTATTTTCTATCACAATGTGTATTTAATGTCTGTAATATATTCCTTGAGTTAATGGTAATGATAATTCTTATTTTCAAGAGTTGAAAATTTAAGACATGAATTTTCGTTATTAACTCATAAAATGCTCCCAACCGTAGGATCATCATGAGGATGTTGATTGATTCAGAAGGTTGGTGTATAATCACTTTTTTATAGTAGATGAGTCTTGAGTCTATAGTGTAGAGACATCGAAGTAAAAGTATTTATGAGATAATACTTGAGATGCATGACTAGACTAGGAATAGAACTATTCTATATATAGTCTAGCATGATCATAATTTTAATTTGATTAATTATAATTTTTAGATCTATTTATTTACTATTTTTTTATATTATAAATATTATAATTAGATCTAAAAAATAGAAAATAAGGTTATTCAATTTGTTCATATGAGATATGATAGATGCATGTTTAGACTAGCTGTAGAATAGTTCTACAAATTTTTTTAGAACAAATTTTAATTTGATATGATCAAATTTAAATCTTATTTTTTAGATATTTATGAGATAATTTAGATCTAAAAACATGCATGATATGATACATGAGATGTATGAAAAACATGTTTTTAGTTAGATTGATTTTTATATATGTGATATATGATGTAGATCTAACTAGTTTTATAGATTTATCATATTTTTGATTAAGGCATTCCCTTTGGCCGTTCGATCATAAGAACGAAGTAGGGTTTAAAGGCCCTCTCCTCCCATTCAATGGGGTGTTCTTATGGTGCGTAGGATGCTGCGCATTCGACCTTAATCAAAAATCAAAACTTATTTTCTGCAAAATCCTAGATCCTGAAATCCTAGGATTTTATATACATATTTTGTTTATGAATCCTAAACTTAATTGAGAATTAAGATTATGAAATATATTAGCTCTAAAATTAAAAATTTTTAGATCTAAGACATATTCATAAAATTGGGATTGAGCTTGGGTAGCTCAATTAGGTCTAGCGGTTGATCAAATCGAATCAAGAATTAGTTAGGTGAGATCAAGAGTACTTAAATTGATTAGTCTAATAGGATTAAGTCTGGGTCAAGATCGAGTCACATGAGTGATCGATCAAGTTAAGACCTAATTAGGCTCAGTGGTTAGAGTCTGGATTGTAGGATAATTTGATTGGTTCTGGCTAAATAATTTGGTATCTAAGGTAAGTTTGGTAGATATGATGAACTAATTTTTAATTAGGAGCTACTTGACTTGAATGCATTCTTATCGAGTTAATGACATATCCCTTCCACCGGTCTCACTTACCTGACCATATTTGTTGGCCCAGTTCTGATCTAAGATGGCTAACAATTCGAGCTAACCCATGCCATTAGGTTAGTCATAATGGTTATGGCTATGTCAAGTCAAGTTTAAAGAGACCTAAATTAAATCTTCCTAAGAAAAGATTAAGTCTAAGGTATTCCACCATTATAGATATGCGGGCCCTTTTCGGGATTGATTGTTCCCGATTGATCATAGTGGTTTAGTTGCACCGAAAAGATGCAACCATGTCTATTAGGTATTGGATGCTATGGGCTGGAGGATGGATTGGGCTCAATATTTCGGATATAGTGAGAAATCCAATTAGGAATCCAATCTGTGCAAATGATGGGTCTGAGTTAACTAAGAAGTGAATCAATATTCTAGGCATGGTGAGATTCATGAATTAGAGACTAAGTCTGGGTGCACCATGATTAGAGAATCATTGGATGAGTTGTTCACTTATTGGCTAACCCATCACCAAAAACTATTCAGTAGGTGATAAGTTAGTTGGTGGGACTGCACCATCCACTAGAAATTAGTAATCATGGAGATTTTCATAGCTCTACAAAGAAAGTGTAGGGATCCAAGAAAATAGTGAAAGCTAATTTATTTAAAAATCAAACTACTAAATAAATTGGTCGAGTCTTAATTACAAAATCTAACTAGAAACTTTGACTCTCTATAGAAAAGAAAAAAATGTCTGCGTCCAACCGATTAGCTCGTATTCTAAACACCCATAGACTGATTAAACCCAATTACAAAGTTTGGCTCTAAAACTTCAAAATTATTTTTTATTTTGAGAAGTTGATTGATGTATTGGACCAGGATCCCCCTATCTTACCAGCTCGTCCATCCGCTAAACAGAGAGTGTCTCCTGACAAATGAATGGATGAAGATAATAAGGCGAAATACCACATATTGGACTTGATGTCTGATGAGCTTCAGCATCAACATGAAGATATAATGATTGCCCATCAAATGTTGGCTCACCTGCATGAGTTGTTTGGTGAACAGAGTTGCACAGCCAAATATCAGGTTACTAAATAATTGTTTAAGGCTAAAAAGCATGATGGACAATCGGTCCAAGATCATTGTCTGATGATGATTAAGGACTTAGAAGAGCTTAAGAAGCTCAGAGTGAAGTTAGACCAAAATCTGCAAAATGATATAATTCTACAAACCTTGACTGATGCGTATGGACAGTTCATCATGAACTATCATATGCATAAACTTCAGAATACTCTGGCCGAGCTTACGAATATGCTGGTTACTACTAAGCTTTCTATGAAAGGTTCTGAAGGCTCAGTACTTGCTATGGGATGGACTACCTCCAAGAGAAAGTTTTTTGGAAAGAAGAAGTTTGTGAAAAAATAGAAGGTGGAAGGTGTGGAAAGAAAAAGAAGGCAGAGCTGAAGAAGAAAGCCGCTGACAAAAAAAGGTGTTTCCATTATAGCACTGACGGCCACTGGAAGTGGAGCTACCCTACATACCTGGCCACCTTAAAGAATAAGAAGAAGATAGGACCTTTTGGAGGTATGCTCGTTATTGAATCTAATCTTACGATTTCTTCTACATCCAGTTGGGTGCTTGACTCTAGTTCTAGTGCTCATTTGTGCACTTTCATGCAGGATCTTGAGGATAGCAGGAGGCTGAGGATGGTGAGATGATTCTATGCATCAAAAATGGAGCAAGGTTTGCTGTTGTGGCCATGGAAACCTACCCTCTTCGACTACCATCTAGCTTAGATTAGTACTTAGGGATTGTTATTATGTGCCTGCTGCAAGCATAAATTTGATTTCTATTTCATGTTTAGCATAAGAAGGCTATGTAATTAGTTTTCTTAAGGACCATTATAATATTCTTTATGAAAGAAATAAAATTGCAAGTGGTTTTCTTATTAATGATCTCTACCAGTTACATATTGATATATCTAGTCTTTAATATCGAGCAAAATATGAATGCCATAAGATCAAAATGACCCAGGGATAGTCCAAATGATAGGTATCTATGGCACCTAAGGCTAGGTCATATAGCAGAAGATAGGATTAACAAATTGGAAAAAATCGGGCTATTGAGTTCGTTGACTTTCGAGTCATATCCAATTTGTGAATCATATCTTCATGGCAAAATGACTAAGCTCCCTTTTGTAGGACATGGGAAAAAGGGCCATGGATCTTCTTGCCCTAGTACATACTGATGTGTGCGGCCCATTTGATGTGCCGGCTAGAGGCAACTTTGTCTACTTCATAACCTTTATCGATGATTTATCTAGGTATGGGTATGTGTATCTTATGAGACACAAGTCTGAAGCCTTTGAAAAGTTCAAAGAAATTCAGACATGAAGTAGAAAAGCAAACTAAAAAATCCATTAAGGTTCTTCGATCAGATCGAGGAGGTGAATACCTTAGTCAAAAATTCCTTGACTATCTCAAGCAAAATGGCATAGTCTCTCAATGGACTCCACCTGGAACACCTCAACTCAATGGAGATTTCAGAACGGAGGAATCGGATCCTATTAGATATGGTCCGATCCATGATGAGCTTCACAGACCTTCCTGATTTTCTTTGGGGACATAGTTTGTTAACTGCAATATATTTACTGAATAGGGTTCCCTCTAAAATCGTTCCTACCACACCGTATGAGATATGGCATGGTAAGAAACCAAGTCTGAGTCATCTCAGAATTTGGGGTTGTCCGGCTCATGTCAAAAGACAACAAGCGGACAAGTTAGACTTTAGGTCCTTTAGAGCTCGATTCATAGGATATCCTAAAGAGTCATTAGGATATTATTTCTACATTTCAGAAGATCACAATGTGATTGTGAGTCGACATGCCATCTTTCTTGAAAAATAGTTTATTCAAGATAGCGGCATTGGAAAGCAGATCAAGCTCGATGAGAAAGTCTCATAAGAGCAATGAGCTAAGGACCAAATGGAACCAAATCAGGTTGAGCCAATACAATCACTACCTCCTCCACCTCGTAGATTAGAAAGGATTTTCCATCCCCTGAAAGGTACTTAGGTACTATTTCAGAGGATGTAGAGAAAATGTTCCTCGTAGGTAATGGGGTTCATGGTGATGATCCCAAAACCTATAACGAGGCGATATCAGATATCGACTCCGAGAAATGGTTAGAGGCAATGAAGTCAGAAATTGACTCGATGCACTCAAACCAAGTCTGGACCTTGGTAGATCCACCAGAAGGTATAGTACCTATTGGGTGTAAATGGATCTACAAGAGAAAGATTGGTGCAGATGGAAATGTGGAGACATTCAAAGCTAGATTAGTGGCAAAAGGTTATAGTCAACATGAAGGCATTGACTATCAGGATACCTTTTCGCCAGTAGCTATGCTAAAATTCATCCGCACATTGCTTGCTGTTGCAGCCTATTTCGATTATGAAATATGGCAAATGGATGTGAAAATGGCATTCTTAAATGGATATCTTGAGGAAGATATCTATATGGAACAGCCGCTAGGTTTCACATCCAGTGATGATGATCACAAGGTATGCAAGCTGCAAAGGTCCATATATGGACTTAAGCAAGCATCTCGGAGCTGGAATACTCATTTTAATGATGTGATCAAATTATTTGGATTTCATCAAAAATGAGGAGGAACCATGTGTCTTCAAAAAGGTCAGTGGGAGCGCTGTTGTCTTCCTCGTATTGTACGTGGATGACATCCTCCTTATTGGGAATGATATTTCCATGTTGACCATAGTTAAAATATGGTTATCTAAAGAATTCTCATGAAAGACCTAGGAGAAGCATCCTTTATTCTAGGAATTAAGGTCTATAGAGATAGACCGAATAGGATGCTAGGACTTTCACAGAAGATGTACATAGAGGAAGTGCTAAAGAGGTTTAGCATGGAAAACTCTAAGAGGGGATTGGTACCCTTCAGACATGGCATTCATCTTTCCAAGAAGATGTGCCCTAGCACACCTGAGGAAATAGAATGCATGAGCAAGATCCCTTATGCTTCAGCAATAGGGAGCCTCATGTATGCCATGTTATGTACACGACCTGATATAGCCCATGCTGTGAGTGTCACGAGCAGATATCAGTCGAATCCAGGTGAAGAACACTGGACTTCTGTGAAATGTATCCTTAAGTACTTGAGAAGAACTAAGGATATGTTGTTGGTCTTTGGTAATGGAGAACTCCAAGTCCAGGGGTATACAGACTCGGATTTTATGTCCGATATAGATGATCGAAAGTCGACATCTGGGAAGTCTGTTTGTGTGCAATGGTGGTGCTGTCAGTTGGAAAGAGTTTCCAAGCAGACAGTGATAGCAGATTCCACCATGGAAGCAGAAGTATATATCGCTGCATCAGAAGCTGCGAAGGAGGCATTCTGGTATAAGAAGTTTGCCATAGAGATCGGAGTGATGCCATCAGATGCCATTCCTCTGTACTGCGACAATAATGGTGCCATAGCCCTTGCTAAGGAGCCGAGGTCTCACCAAAAATCCAAGCACATCGAGCGGCGATACCACCTCATCCATGATTACCTCGAGAAAGGTTACGTCGAGGTCAAGAGAGTCGACTCCGTAGATAATGTGGCAGACCCACTTACAAAGCCGTTGGGCCAGCAGAAGATCGAAGCCCACCTTGAGAAGATGGGACTTAGATTTGTAGCCAATTGGCTTTAGGTCAAGTGGGAGTTTGTTAGATATGTGTGCCCTAGAAGCCAGAATTGGCTGACACTTGTAATACACTTCTAAGGGCAAAATTATAATTTTGACTATAAATAATAAAATGGATTATTTTCTATCACATATGTGTATTTAGTGTCTGTGATACATCCTTTGAGTTAATGGTAATGATAATTCATATTTTCAAGAGTTGAAAATTTAAGACATGAATTTTCATTATTAACTCATAAAATGCTCCGACCGTAGGATCATCATGAGGATGGTGATTGATCCTGAAAGGTTGGTGTACAATCGCTTCTTTTTAGTAGATGAGTCTTGAGTCTATGGTGTAGAGACACCGGAGCGAGAGTACAGGTACTCGTTAGAGAATGAGGGCACTGAGCGTGACCACCTCGAGTAGTCATAAGGAAGTCTACCTTCTCATCGATGACTGACTCGAAGCTGCAGTGGTGTGTCTGGTTCTTTGACCTGAGGTGCATCGGCAGTTCACCTTGAGGGTGTTATAGTTTGACTACACCATAACTCGATCTCCTAGCCATTCGAAATCCTGAGGTGTATGTTGGCTATAGCATGTTCATTGTAGGAATTGGATTGCACCAAGAGGGAATCTATCTACCTCGGTGGATGAGGAGCAGCCCTATGATGATCATGAGAATCAAGTCCATAAGCCCATGGCCATGGTAGAGAGTGAAATAATAGAAAGAGTTTCTATTAAGGTTTTCACATAAGACTTGAATCGAATGATTAAATCATATGATAGAAATTAGGGTTTGACGAGTTCACCTTAACCCTAATCTGATCGGGGCTCAAGATAGAAGAACTTAATCACACAAGGTAGCTGCACCTGAGAGGTTCATTTTCAGTTTTGATGGGTTGCCACCATATACTGCTAGGTGTCACTGGTGGATTTTGGGAGCAATTAGAATGATTTAGATGATCGATCATTCTAGTTGTTCTGAATCAGAAGAGTTCTGATCCATCGAAAGGAGTTTCGATGATGTCGATGATAGAGATCATGACATATCCCATTACCATATAGAACTGAACCTAACTGGGTCACACAAATAAGGGTTTGGATCTGGATATCATCAATTGGACTAACCCAGTTCAATTGATTTGAATAAGATTCAATTAGGTTCAAGAAAATCGTGCTAGCACATGATTGAGCCTAATGTTCTCCTTTAACAATCATTAAAAGTTGTCTCGATTGAGCCAAATATGTTTGTGCTCACTCAGGTACCTTTACTTGGTCTGACTGGAGCTTGTCTAGGTTAGAAAAGGGTTGTCTTAATTTATGAGATAAATTTGAGACAACACCTGCCATTTTTCCGTCACCTGCTAATTCTTGTCTTTGACTTTGGTCAAATATTGACCTTTGACACTTAGACATCTACCCATGTGTCATGCACCCATAGGAGAGAATCTATAGACTTATCCTCCTACTAAAAAGTAGATAGGAAGGGGGTGCATGCCTAGACTTATCCTCCTACTAAAAAGTAGATAGGAAGGGGGTGCATGCCTAGGGAGGCATGCACCCCATGATGATAAAAGTTGGAGTCCCATATAGATGGGACTCCAGTAGCTTCAGGGGATTAAATAGTGTGGTGCCAAGAAGACTTGTTTGACACAGTCTTAGCACCACCTAAGGAGAGTTTTGTGGGTCTCTAATCTGATTGGATCAGATGATGTCATCCCACCAATCAGATTTAGATTTGATTGCATAAAGGGCCATGATTGGCCAGAATGATGTGGCACTGCATGGTGAAGTGGGATCTATATAAACCCTGTCTATGCCTTAGAATTCAGATTCTTCTACCTTTAGCCCATGCCCACATAGCCCCTCTCCCTCCTTCTCCATGCCACCCTCTAGTTCTCTCTCTCCTCTCCATGCCCAAGGAAAGTCTTTGGGCATGAAGTTTGGTGCGATCAAGCAAGTGAAAGGCGCCAGAAAAGGAAGAAGGCAGCACTGCTGCAAAAGACAACAACTATTCTTCAAAAGCCATTTTGAAGATCTTCAAGATCAGATCTAGATCAAATTTTTGGAGGATTGATTGAGAAGAAGAAGATCTTTAGATCCTGCCTAAATGGATACCGATAGACGCCAGGCACTTGCATGGCTACATTTAGAACCTTAGGCAAACATCAGGATCATCATAGGGTAATTTGATTACCCAAAACAAAGGTATAATAAATTAGATTTAATTTTTATTTTTATTTTTATTATCAGATCAATAAGATTAGATCTGAGAAGTCACAAATCTGATTAGGATCTTAGAAAATTTTTTTTGAAATATCCCTCCTGATCCAATCAGATCTGAACAAATTTGACCTAAAAAATAGTTTTTTTCCTTCAGCACATGGGTTCACCAACCAAAGCTGGGCTTATGTGTAGCCTATTTGGATTCTAGTATCTACTAAAAAATTAAAATAATTCCTTGAATTGGAGGTAGAGGTTACCAATTCGTATAAAATAGTGAGAGAACCTTTAGACTAATGTCCAAGTCTTTAGGATAATTGATTCATATACTACTTAGGTTTATTTTTTCTTATTATGCAGAAATAGCCACTATCCTATCGCTCCAATCATTGTTAGATAATGATAATTTAATAGGACCCAACTACAATAGCTGGTATCGTAAGTTGAAAATCATCCTGGAGCATATGCAGATCCTTTATGTCATAACTGATCCAGCACCTGAGTAGTCAGCTCTGAATGCCGGAGGAGCAGTTTGAGACACTTATCAGAAGTGGCTCAATGACCACACCACCATTTGGTTTATAATGCTAGTGGTAATGAATGATGAGTTCAGTCGTAGGTTCTAAAACGTCCAATCGCAGGAGATGCTTCAAATGTTGAACGACTCTTTTGGCACACCTGACGATGTTGAAAGGCACAAAATAAGTTTCCATTTTCAACGTTCGAATGAGGGATGGGGCCTCAGTCACTGATCAAGTATTGTACAGGATCGAGATGATCGAGCACTATAGCAAGCTGGGCTTTGTCCTACACGAGCAACTTGGTAAGGATGCGATCCTTAATTTCTTGCCCAAGTCATTCCTCCCCTTCTTAACTCATTTCAGAATGACAAAGCCTACAGTCAACTACCATAGCTTGTTGGGGTTGCTGCAAAACTTTGAGAAGGATCACCAACTCCATAAGAAGATGGTGAATATAGTGGAAGGGTCTTCTTCTGGTCATCGATCTTTTAAGAAAAGAAGGAAGAATAAGAAGGTGCAGCCAAATGCCAGGACGATTGCACAAGATCGGACCAAGAAGTGCAAGCCCGACCAAAGCCAAGCGGAGTGCTTCTTCTACAAGAAGTAGGGGCATTGGAAGAAAAACTACCCTCTGTACATTACCTCCATAGACCTGAATAGGCTAATGAGGAAGCAAGTAGTTGCTGGGTAAGGTAATTATATGATAACACTTCTAAGAAAAAACCTATTTTCCCAGCACAAGATCGTTCAGATTTGATTAGAACTGAAAGAATATTTCAAAAAAAAAATTCTAAAATCATAATCAGATCTAAAACTTCTTAGATTTGATCATAGAGATCTAATATTAAAAGTTAAAAGTAAAATTAAATTAGATTTAATTTTAAGTACCTAATTTGGTAATCTAATTATCCTGCGATGATCCTGTTGATTCCTGAGGTTCTGGAAGGAGCCGTGCATGTGCCTGACCTCTACCTATACTCACTCAAGCAGGATCTGAACATCTTCTCCTCAAAAATCACTCCTCTAAAAATTAGATCTAGATCTGATTTGAAAAGCCTTCAAAATGTCTTTTGAGGATAGCCTATTCGTCTCACGAACACCATCGCATAGACGTTAAATCTTATGCCAAAAACCATGGGCCTTCAACTCAGATTTGTGCCTAAATTTTTAGACATGTACAAAAGAGGGAGAGAAAGGATAAAGGGGGCACAAATATCAATGGAAAGGCTCCTTTGAGTGTGGAAAAAATAAATTACATTGAGGCAATTTCATGAGAAGAGTTATTATACTAGACATAGCACCATAAAGAGTCCCTTTTTACCAAAAACATTATTAATTCAACCATTAGGACTCTTGGACCTGATCTCCGTGAAAATCCTCAGATCTCATTTGGTTTTGATGCCAAAAATCCATCTGGAATGTGGCAGCATGAAAGGATAAGGAAGAGTCCATATGCATCTAGGACTCTTCCCTCAAGAGTTTGATCCAAATCAAACTCTAGCAAAGCTCAATCTAGGCATCTCAAAAAATCATGAAATTTTGCACACCTAAAGTATATCTTATGCCCCACTACATATCCAAAAATTAGAACAAAATGATTTTTTGAAAATTTTTTAAAATTCTTTGATCATGTGACCCTCAATTCTCTTAATTAGGTCAACTATTGACCCTAGTCCAATTGTACTAGGAATGAATTTAATTTTCATAAGTAATCTAACCTGGACTTATTCCAGTCAAATGAAAATAAACTCATTCAAGATATAGGAATGAGTTAAATCAAATTTAACTTAGTTGCAACAAATTAGAAAGATTACAGAAGGAGAAAGTCAGGCTCAATCGTGTGCTAGCATGATTACCTTGAACTTGATTGGATCTAATCCAAATCAATCGAACTAAGTTAGCTCAATTGATGACATCCAGACTCAAACCCTTGCTTGTGCGATCAAGTTAGGTTTAGTTCCATATGGTAATGAGACATGTCATAATCTCCATCATCGACATCATTGAAATACCTTTCGATGAACCAGAATTTTTCTGATTCATACAATTAGAATGATCGATCATCAAAATCATTCTAATTGCTCCCAAAATCCATCAATGATACCCAGTATTATATGATGACAACCCATCAGAGCTAAATGTGAACCTCTTAGTGTAGCTACCTGTGTGATTGAGTTCTTCTATCTTGAGCTCCGATAGGATTAGGATTAAGGTGAACTCATCAAACCCAATATCCATCATATGAATTAATCATTCGATTCGAGTCCTATGTGAAATCCTTTATAGAAACTCTTTCTATCATCTTCACTTTGTCATGGCTATAGGCTTGTGGATTCGATTCTCATGATCATCATAGGACTACTCATCTGCCAAGGTAGATAGATCTCTTATTGGTGCAATCCAATTCCTATAATGAATGTACTATAGCAAACATACACCTTAGGATTTCAAATGGCTAGGAGACCTAGTTATGGTGTAGTCAAACTATAACACCCTCAAGGTAAATTATCATTGCACGTCAGGTCAAAAAATCAGACACACTACTACAACATCGAGCCAGTCATCGACGAGAAGGTAGACTTTCTTATGAATGCTCGAGGTGGTCACGCTCAGTGCCCTTGTTTTCTAACAAGTACCTATACTCTCACTCCGGTGTCTTCACACCATACACTCAAGACTCATCTACTCAAAAGAAAAGATCATACACTAATCTTCCAAATCGATCACCATTCTCGTGATAATCCTACGGTCGAAAGTAGTTTATGAGTTTATTATAAAAATTCATGTCCTAAATTTTCAACTTTTTGAAAATATGAATTATCATTATCATTAATTTAAAGGATGTATCACATACACTTTAAATATACACTTTGATAGAAAATAATTCTTTTATTAATTTATAGTAAAAATTATAAAATTGCCACTAGAAGTGTACTACAACTGTTAGCCTATCTAGATTCTAAGGCACACATCTAACAAACTCCCACTTGACCTAAAGCTAATTAGCTACAAATCTAAGTCCCATCTTCTCAAGGTGGGCTTCAATCTTCTGCTGGTCTAAAGTTTTCGTCAGTGGATCTGCCACATTGTCTGTGGAGTTGACTCTCTTGGCCTCGACGTAATCCTTCTTGAGGTAATCACGGATGAGGTGGAATCGCCACTCGATGTGCTTGGATTTCTGTTGAGACCTCGACTCCTTAGCTAGGGCTATGGTGCCATTATTGTCATAGTATAGAGGGACGGCATCTAATGGCATCACTCCGAGTTTTGTGGCAAACTTCTTATATCAGAATGCCTCCTTTGTAGCTTTCGATGTAGCAATATACTCTACTTCCATGGTAGAATCTGCTATCACAGTCTGCTTGGAACTCTTCTAGCTGACAGCACCACCATTACACACAAACAGACTATCAGATGTCGACTTTTGATCATCTATATCAAACATAAAATCTAAGTCTGTATAACCCTAGACCTAGAGTTCTCCATTACCAAAAAATAAGAACATATTCTTAGTCCGTCTCAAGTACTTAAGGATATATTTCATAGAAGTCTAGAGCTCTTCACCTGAATTCGACTGACATCTGCTCGTGACACTTATAGCATAAGCGATATCAGGTCGTGTACATAGCATGGCGTACATGAGGCTCTTTATTGCTGAAGCATAAGGGATCTTGCTCATGCGTTTAATCTCCTCAGGTGTGTTGGGACACATCTTCTTAGAGAGATGAATGCCATGTCTGAAGGACACCAATCCCCTCTTAGAGTTTTTCATGCTAAACCTCTTTAGTACCTCTTCTATATACATCTTCTATGAGAGACCCAGCATCCTATTCAGTCTATCTCTATAGATCTTAATTCTTAGAATAAAGGATGCTTCCCCTAGGTCTTTCATAGAGAACTCTTTTGATAATCACATTTTAACTATGGTCAACATGAAAATATCATTCTCAATAAGGAGGATGTCATCCACGTACAGTACGAGTAACATAACAGCGCTCCCACTAATCTTTTTGAATACATATAGTTTCTGCTCGTTCTTGATGAATTCAAATGATTTGATCACATCATTGAAATGAGCATTTCTACTCCGAGATGCTTGCTTAAGTCTATAGATAGACCTTTGCAGCTAGCAGACCTTAGGATCAGTATCACTGGATGTGAAACCTAGCAGCTGTTTCATATAGATATCTTTCTCAAGATATCTATTTAAGAAGGCTATTTTCATGTCCATCTACCATATTTCATAATCAAAATAGGCTGCAATAACATGTAATGTGCGGATGGATTTTAGCATAGCTACTGACGAGAAGGTATCCTGATAGTCAATGCCTTCACGCTGACTATACCCTTTCGCCACTAACCTAGCCTTGAATGTCTCCAAATTCCTATCTGCACCTATCTTTCTCTTGTAGATCCATTTACACCCAATAGGTACTATACCTTCAGATGGATCTACTAAGATCCAAACTTGGTTTGAGCGCATTGAGTCAATCTCTAACTTCATTGCCTCTAACCATTTCTCGGAGTCGATATCTAATATCGCCTCATAATAAGTTTTGGGATTATCACCATGAACCCTATTTTTCATGAGAAATATTTTCTCTACATCCTCTGAAATAGTACCTAAGTACCTTTCAAGAGGATGAGGAATCCTTTCTGATCTATAAGGTGGAGGAGGTAGTGATTGGATTGCCTCAATTTGATTGCATTTCATAGGATTTTTACCTCGTTGCTCTTGGAAGACTTTCTCCTCGAGCCTAATCTGCCTTCCGATGCCACCATCTTGAATAAACTATTTTTCAAGGAAGATGGCATGTCGACTCACAATCACATTATGATCTTTCAGAATGTAGAAATAATATCCTAATGACTCTTTAGGATATCCTATGAACCAAGCTCTAAAGGACCTATACTCTAACTTGTCCGCCTATTGTCTCTTGACATGAGCTGGAGAATCCTAAATTTTGAGGTAACTCAGACTTGATTTCTTACCATGTCATATCTCATATGGTGTGGTAGGAACGATTTTAGGGGAAATCCTATTCAATAAATATATAGCGATCATTAGACTATATCCCAAAGAAACTTAAGGAGGTTCGTGAAGCTCATCATAGATCAGACCATATCTAATAATATCTGATTTCTCTATTCTGAGTCTCCATTAAGTTGAGGTATTCCAAATGGAGTCCATTGAAAGACTATGCTCCTTTGCTTAAGATAGTCAAGAAATTTTCGACTAAGCTATTCACCTCCTCAATTTGATCGAAAAACCTTAATAGATTTTTTGGTTTATTTTTCTACTTTATGTCTGAATTTTTTAAACTTTTTAAAAGCTTCAGATTTATGTCGCATCAAATACACGTACCCATACTGAAATAAATCATCAGTAAAGATGATGAAGTAGACATAGTTGCCTCTAGTTGGCATGTCAAATGGGCAGCACACATCAATATATACTAGGACAAGTAGTTTGGTGGCCCTTTCCCCATGTCCTACAAAAGGAAGCTTGGTCATTTTTCCATGAAGGTATGATTCATAAATCGGATATGACTCGAAAGTCAACGAACTCAATAGCCTAAATTTCTCCAATTTGTTAACCCTATCTTCTGCTATATGATCTAGCCTAAGGTGCCACAGATACCTATTGTTTAGACTATCCTTAGATCATTTTGATTGTATGGCATTCATATTTTGCTCAATATTGAAAATAGAAACATCAATATATAATTGATAGAGACCTTTTATAAGAAAATTGTTAGATATGTGTGCCCTAAAAGTCAGATTAGCTGACACTTATAATATACTTCAAAGGGCAGAATTATAATTTTAACTATAAATAAAAAATGAGTTATTTTCTATCACAGTGTGTATTTAAAAATGTCTGTGATACATCACTTGAGTTAATGGTAATGATAGTTCATATTTTCAAGAGTTGAAAATTTAAGACATGAATTTTCATTATTAACTTATAAAATGCTTTCGACCATAGGATCATCATGAGCATGGTGATTGATCTAGAAGGTTGGTGTACGATCGCTTCTTTAGGATAGATGAGTCTTAAGTCTATGATATAGAGATACTAAAGTGAGAGTATAGGTACTCGATAGAGAATGAGGGCACTAAGCATGACCACCTCGAGTAGTCATGAGGAAGTCTACTTTCTCATCGATGATTGGCTCGAAGCTATAGTAGTGTGTCTAGTTCTTTGACCTGAAGTGCATCGGCAGTTCACCTTGAGGGAGTTATAGTTTGACTACACCATAACTCGATCTCCTAGCCATTCAAAATCCTGAGGTGTATGTTGGCTATAGCAAGTTCATTGTAGGAATTGGATTGCACCAATAGGAAATCTATCTACCTCGATAGATGAGGAGTAGTCCTATGATGATCATGAGAATCAAGTCCATAAGCCCATGGCCATGATAGAGTGAAATAATATAAAGAGCTTCTATTAGGGTTTTCACACTGGACATGAATCGAATGATTAATTCATATGTCGAAAATTAAGGTTTGATGAGATCACCTTAATCCTAATCTGGTCGGGGCCCAAGATAGAGAAACTTAATCATGCAGGTAACTGCACTGAGAGGTTTACTTTCAGTTCTGATGGCTTGCCACCATATGCTTCTAGGTGTCACTGGTGGATTTTGAAAGCAATTAGGTTGATTTGGACGATCGATCATATTAATTATCTGAATTAGAAAAATTCTGATCCATCGAAAGGTATTTCAATGATGTCGATGATAGAGACCACGACATATCCCATTACCATAAGAAACTGAATGTAACTAGGTCAAACAAATAAGGGTTCGGATCTAGATATCATTAATTGGATTAATCTAGTTCAATTGATTTGAATAATATTCAATTAGGTTCAAGAAAATCGTGCTAGCATATGATTGAGCATAATGTTCTCCTTTAACAATCATTAAAGTTTATCTCTACTGAGCCAAATATGTTTGGGCTCACTCAAGAACCTTTACTTAGCTTGACTAGAGTTTGTCCAGGTCAGAAAAGGATTGTCTTAATTTATGAAATAAATTTAAGATAATACCCACCATTTTTCATCACCTACTAAATCTTGTCTTTGGACATTGGTCAAATATTGACCCTAGACACTTAGACATCTGCCCATGTGTCATGCACCCATAGGAGAGAACCTGGAGACTTGTCCCTCTGCTAAAAAGTAGATAGGAAAACGGTGCATGCCTAGGGAGGCATGCACCCCATGAGGATAGAAGATGGAGTTCTATATGGATGGGACTCTAGCTGCTTCAGGGGATTAAATTAGGTGGCACCAAGAAGACTTGTTTGACCTAGTTTTGGCACCACCTAAGGAGAGTTTTGAGGGGCTCTAATTTGATTGGATCAGATGATATCATCCTATCAATCAAATTTAGATCTGATTGTACAAAGGGTCATGATTGGCTAGGATGATGTGGCACTGCTTGGTGTAGCAAGGTCTATATAAACCCCATTTGCGCCTAGAATTCTAGGATTCTGCCTTTAATCCTTGCCACATAGCCCCTCTTCCTCCTTCTCCATGCCACCCTCTGGTCCTCTCTCTCCTCTCCATGCCCAAGGGACTTTAGGCACGAATAAGGTGTGATCCAAGCAAGTGAAATGCGACAAGAAAGGAAGAAGGCAGCACTACTGCAAGAGACAACGACTGTTCTTCAAAAGCCATTTTGAAAATCTTCAAGATCAAATCCAATTTTGATTTTTAGAGGATTGATTGAGAAGGAGGAGATCTTCAGATCCTACCCAAGTGGATACCAGTAGAGGCTAGGTGCTTGTGTGGCTACTTCCAGAACCTCAGGCAAACATTGGGATCATAACAGGATAATTGGATTACCCAAAAATAAAGTTATAATTAAATTAAATTTTATTTCTATTTTTATTTTATTTTTAATTATTAAATAAATAAGATCAGATCTAAGAAGTCTTAGATCTAATTGGGATCTCAAAAGAAAATTTTTAAAAATATTCCTCCTGATCCAATCAGATCTGAAAGTATCTAACCCACAAAATAAATTTTTTTCTTCAACTGGTATCAGAGCTAGGTTCCATAATTCATTAGATTTGATTTTAATTTACTTTTGATCTAATAATTAGATGATTTTAGATATTACATTAGATGTGATTAGATCTAAAATTAAAAAATTAAAAATTAAATAATCTAGATCTAAGATGTATGAGATGCGTGACTAGACTAGGAATAGAATTATTCTACATGTGTCTAGCATGATCATAATTTTAATTTAATTAATTATAATTTTTAAATCTATTTATTTACTACTTTTTGGTATTATAAATATTATAATTAAATCTAAAAAATAAAAAATAAATTTATTTAATTTATTCATATGAGATATGATAGATGCATGTTTAGACTAGTTGTAGAATAGTACAAAATTGTAGATGTACGAGCCCTTTTCGAGATTAAGTCTTCTTATTAAAAGATTAAGTCTAAGATCTTTCATAATTATAGATATGTGGGCCCTTCTCAAGATTGATTGTTCTTGACTGATCACAGTGGTTCAATTGCACCGAAAAGATGCAACCATGTCTATTTGGCATTGGATGCTATGGGCTGGAGGATGGATTGGTCTCAATATTTCGAAGATGGTGAGAGATCCAATTAAAAATCTAATCTGTGTAAATGTTAGGTCTAACTTAACTAAGAAGTAGATCAATATTTTGGATACAGTGAGATTCATGAATTAGAGATCAAGTTTGGGTGCACCATGATTAGAGAATCATTGGACAAGAGTTATTCACTCATTAGCTAACCCATCATCAATAACTGTTAGGTGAGGTGATGAGTCAGTTGGTGGGACTACACCACCCACTAGAAATCAGTAATCATGGAGATTTTTGCATCTCTATAGAGAGAGTGTAGGGATCGGACAAAATAGTGAGAGCTAATTTATTTAAAAATCAAACTCCTAAATAAATTGGTCAAGTCTTAATTACAAAATCTAACTAAAAACTTTGACTCTCTACAGAAGAAAAGAAAAATGTCTACGTCCAACCCACTAGCCCGTATCCTAGACACTCATAGACTGACCAGATCCAATTACAAGGATTGGCTTCAAAATTTTAAAATTAGTTTGGATTTTAAAAAGTTGACTCATGTATTGGACCAGGATTCCCTCATCTTACCAGCTCGTCTGTCCGCTAAACAGAGAGCAACTCTTGACAAATGGATGGATAAAGATAATAAGGCCAGATACTACATGTTGGGCTCGATGTCTAATGAGATTCAGTGCCATATGAAGATATCAAGACTGCCCACCAAATATTGGCTTACTTGTAAGAGTTGTTTGGTGAACAGAGTCGCACAGCCAAATATCATGTTACTAAATGACTATTTAAAGCTAAAATGCATGATCGGTTATCAGTCCAAGATCATTATTTGATGATGATCAAGAACTTGAAAGAGCTTAAGAAGCTCAAAGTGAAGTTAGATTAGGATCTGCAGAATGATATAATTCTATAATCCTTGACTAATGTGTATGAGCAGTTCATCATGAACTACCATATGCATAAACTTCAGAATACATTGACCGAGCTTATGAATATGCTGATTATTGCTGAGCTTTTTATGAAAGGTTCTAAGGGCTTAGTACTTGCTATGGAATGGACTTCTTCCAAAAAAAAGTCTTTTGGAAAGAAGAAGAAGTCTGTGAAAAAGTAGAAGGTAGAAGGTGGAAAGAAAAAGAAGGCAGAGCTGAAGAAGAAAGCTACTGACAAAAGAAAGTATTTTCATTGTAATACTGATAGCCATTGGAAGCGGAACTGCCCTACATACCTGACCATCCTGAAGAATAAGAAGAAAATAGGTCCTTCTAGAGGTATGCTCGTTATTGAATCTAACCATATGATTTCTTTTGCATCCAGTTGGGTGCTTGACTCTAGTTCTAGTGCTTATTTATGCACTTCCATGCAGGGTCTTGAGGATAGCAGGAGGCTGAGGGATGGTGGGATGATCCTATGCATCAAAAAAGGAGCAAGGGTTGCTACTATGGCCGTGGGAACCTATCCTCTTTGGCTACCATCTAGCTTAGATTTAGTATTTAGGGATTGTTATTATGTACCTGCTGTAAGTAGGAATTTGATTTCTATTTCATATTTAGCACAAGAAGACTATGTAATTATTTTTCTTAAGGACCATTGTAATATTCTTTATGAAAGAAATAAAATTACAAGTAATTTTCTTATTAATGGTCTCTACCAGTTACATATTAATGTATCTATCTTTAATATCGAGCAAAATATGAATGCCATAAGATCAAAATGATCTAGGAACAGTCCAAACGATAGGTATCTATGGCACCTAAGACTAAGTCATATAGCAGAAGATAGGGTTAACAAATTAAAAAAAATAGGGCTATTGAGTCCGTTGACTTTCGAGTCATATCCAATTTGTGAATCATGTCTTCATGGCAAAATGACTAAGCACCCTTTTATAGGACATAGGGAAAGGGCCATGAACTACTTGCCCTAGTACATACTGATGTGTGCAGCCCATTTGATGTGCTGGCTGGATGCAACTTTGACCACTTCATAACCTTTGCTGATGATTTATCTCAGTATGGGTATGTGTATCTTATGAGACACAAGTTTGAAATCTTTGAAAAGTTTAAAAAATTCAGATATGAAGTTGAAAAGCAAACTGAAAAATTAATTATGCTTCTTCGACAATCAAGGAGGTGAATGCCTTAGTTAGGAATTTCAAGACTATCTCAAGCAAAATGGCATAGTACCTCAATGGACTCCACCTGAAATACCTCAATTCAATGGGGTTTCAAAATGGAGGAATCAGATCCTATTAGATATGGTCCGATCCATGATGAGCTTCACAGACCTTTCTAATTTTTTTTGGAGATATAGTCTATTAACTACTATATATTTACTGAATAGGATTTTCTCTAAAAGTGTTCCTACCACACCGTATGAGAAATGGCATAGTAAGAAACTATGTCTGAGTCATCTTAGAATTTGGAGTTGTCTGGCTCATGTCAAAAGACAATAAGCAGATAAGTTAGACTATAGGTCTTTTAGAGCTCAATTCATAAGATATCCTAAAGAGTCATTAGGATATTATTTCTACATTCTAGAAGACCACAATGTGATTATGAGTCGGCATGCCATCCTTCTTGAAAAATAGTTTATTCAAGATGGTGGTATTGGAAAGTAGATCAAGCTCGAGGAGAAAATCTCACAAGAGCAACGAGCTAAGGACCCTATGGAACCAAATCAGGTTGAGCCAATACAATCACTACCTCCTTAACCTTATAGATCGAAAAGAATTTTCCGTCCCCCTGAGAGATCCTTAGGTACTATTTCAAAGAAAGTAGAAAAAATATTCCTCATAGATAATGGGGTTCATGGTGATGATCCCAAAACCAATGATGAGGCGATATCGGATATCAACTCTGAGAAATGGTTAAAGCCAAAGAAGTCAGAAATTGACTCGATGTACTCAAACTAAGTCTGGACCTTGGTAGATCCACCAGAGTATAAATTCTATTGGGTGTAAATGGATCTACAAAAGAAAGATTGGTGCAATGGATGTGGAGACAT